>CALNHX010003628.1:0-145357 GCA_940337035.1 Agriotes lineatus | reverse complement strand
TATCGATAACACTAATAGTTTTTTCCCGCTGCTGATCATGTAAGTCAGTGATACAGCCTTAGTAACAATACGTGTAAGTCGGTGATTATATTTGATTGCTGCTTTTTCTTGACAACGGAACTTAATATTATTATTAGATAAGTTCCTAGGATAATAAAATTAGCAAAGCAAGATGCAGATTTAGACGTTTTGTTTATAAATTGCAAGTGTTTAGGTGACATGTGACACACACAGGTAACACGACTCACTAAAACTAATCCTGGTGACAGGTGACCAATCAAACGATTTTTTCAAAATTCTAGGAAAATTTCGATAAGCAGCGGGAAAAATATAATAAGTTAACTCGGAATGTATTGTCTATCAACATTTTCGGCAGGCAACAAGCCGCGACTTCGTCTTGGCTTGTACTTGCCTACCTCAAATGTTAATAGGTCCTTACATTCCTTGTTACTTAAATAGCTATTACGTAATCGGGCATTGAAACTGCGGTAAAAATTTTGTATGGATATTTTAGTGCATGTAATGATCAAAATATAGTTTTCTGTGCGTTATCTTCTAATTTTTACATTTTCTATAGGAATTGGGGTATGAAAATGGTATATATCAGTGAACAAAATTTATTATTTATTTATTTAGGTTATTGATTATTAAGTTAATATTAATAATCAGTCAAAAATTAGGTTTGCTAATGTAACTCAGTTTTGACTTATTTTCTGACATTTTCTTTTTATCCATCTTTGATTTATTCTTCATTTTACCACTGGACTAGTGGAAAATACCAGGATTCGGAATCATCAATAGAGGTTTTTCTGGATCGTCGATGTCAATACTTTTTAAGATTATGATCTTCGATTTAGGTAGCATTCAGGCAAGATGTCCCATGACAGTTGCCACAAACTGCTGAACATTGCAGTTCCAACTTTCCACAGCCGCACAAAGCGCCACAGTCTTTCGAACAATTACAAAAAATCATGTTCAAAAGACAATCCGGAGCAGGAGGTTGCGAGGTTTGCTCCAATAAGCCGTTTTTGAATACCCATCCCCAATCTTGAGAGATCAGTTCGTTTCCTAACCACTTCTGCACCTGGTAGTAGACACGATATAGGCGCTCTTTAGCCGCGTCGACTGTGGGGGTAACATACTCAACTGGATCGACTTGTTTCTGTCTACAGCTTTCATAAATCACTGGTAACGGTGTTCTCCCAAGTCATCTTGGTTAACCGGAGCGCCATACACAGCTAAGAAGATGCGTATTCCATCCGAAGAAACTGACTCTCTGTGGTTGAAAATTTGAGCTGCAGCACGTAAGTCTTGACGTTTCGTGAAAAGTTTCAAAGCTGCAGTTTTTCCTTTATGAAAAAGTGAAAACGTGTAGGAAGAGAAGATTATCCATGATGTCTTCATATTTATTGAAACTCCGAGAAGTGTAGAGCTTTTGCTGGACTTTTCCTTTGCTTGGCTTAAGAAAGAAGATCTCTTCTTCAATCGGAGAGCGACCAACCAAAATTACCAAAATCTCCACATTTTCCCCAACAACAACTGTTTTATTTGTGCGTGAACATTCCAGAGCTGTTTCAATGATTAAAACGTCAACATCATCTCGTCGAAGTAAGTATCAACAAATAAACATTTTGCTGCACGACGACGTTGTTCCATGGCTTTCACGCTGTTGGTGCTATTGTTGTATCCATCGCAGACTATGACAGCGTTTGAAACGTACTACCTTTGTACATAACCAACATACTTTGCACAAATCGAATCAAGAGATTCATTCTGATACCACACAACTCGATGCAAAAGCAATCATCCGGCGATGACGTACGTGACTGTTGTAAAATCAAGTTCAGTTTTACTGATTGCTTGAAGACGTCAAACAAAGCAGATTTTTTCCTTTGCGCAGGTCCCCAAGAACAAACATTGATAGCGCGAACGGGGCTAATTCATGTTTGATGTAAGTACGGAGCTCTGCATCCGATCTTTTAATGGCACTGATTCTTTAGAACAGCAATAATGGATCGATAGGTACTGCTGTATCACGAACTTTGATGTTACTTCTGACTGTTAAAAGCGAAAGTACTCTGTCAGCGCGGGAGGATTTAATATCTTTGAAATGTTAACCAATCTACAGAATTTGGTTTGTGGACAGTACTGATTGCTTCCTTCAGACCACTTCCTGCCATTACGTATCCGATTGATCCAAGAAATGACATAAGTAAATGGAAACCTCCAAGCCTCACTATTATCTTCGAAAGTTGTGTAACAACCTCCGATGCTGCAACAATTTCTCGTGCTTTGAAATAAAGGGGTTGATCAAATGTGACAACGCACGTTGTATGGTAGTATTTTTCCCCATCGTTGAGAACGCACTTCAACGATGTATATATGGTGTTGTAATCAGTTGCAGGTGCGTTGATAAAGGGCAGGTAAATTATACGTGACTTCGAATATTTCGTGTCATTTGTTAAGTGCTCCATGAAGCCACTCCAACCTGGTATTTTGGATAGGTCTTTCCACTTTCCATACATCCACAATAGATCTGTATTTCGGAGTATTGACTTCGTCGCTACCTCATCACAATCAAGTTCTTCCACCGTGATTTTCTTCAATTCTTGTATGTACACCACTATTGTCATAAATTTCCAACGAAACTTTAGCAACCGTTGCCATTTCTGCCACAGTAGGCATCGTTCTTAATCTCAAGATTTTTTTGATTGTCATGGATTTTATCGTGCGGAGTGACGATTCGAATAATTCCCATTGAATGAAATGTATTCGCAACGTCAAGTGTAGACACGTTGTGGTCCGCTTTGTCACAGACATGTTGAATGGAACATCCCTCTTCCGGAGGAGAAAGCACAAATACACTTGAAGCTTCGAAGCAAACTGTCTCTTTGTAGGATGCACACAAACTCAAGCATGATGAAATTTCGATTAGTCGTTTTGAGGCGAATTTCCTGTGCAAATAAACGGAAAGTCCAATCTGCAGAGGTGACAGAAATGATCGTGGACGAACCAGGGCCGTAGCTATAGGCTTAGGGGCCCCCGGGCAACAAATAATTATGGGGCCCCCACATTATCTTCCCCTTTACCTCTACACCACTTTCATTTAGTAAGCCGTTTTAATGGGGTTACTATTTGGTGTTTTTTCTGTTAAGATAGCAGAATGCACATTTAAAACTGACAAAACACATATTTACTTGTCACATTGGGTTTAACATAAAACTGTATTTAATGTTTAAACAGGCTAAGCTCGGTTCAAAACTTTTTTTAAGAAAATTTCGTAAAGTAACTTCCTCCGTCTTCGGGGGCCCCCTATGTTCGGGGGCCCCGGGGCGCTGCCCCGGTTGCCCCGGTGGTAGCTACGGCCCTGGGACGAACTGAAGACATTATCGCATGGCTAATAACGGTACATTTCTTTTGTAATGGCTCCAGTTTACCTTTTTTACCTGTCATAATGATCTCCTCTATGAAAAAAATAGAGATTTAGGAATAGATTCATTCATGTCGTCAAACATTCGCGTGATTGGAGGATAACAGTCCGTTTCTCAGGCTACAGAACGCATATCCTGTCGAAGAATCGCTGCAGCAGCTGTTAGAACTCAATAAAGTTCTTCCTCGGCGTTGTTTTTTTTACTTTCGTACCATGTCTTATTGGAGATATTATAGTGCGTATCTCGAAAACAGACTATGAATGGTCCTGTATTTTTCGTCCCCATACCGGTCCTGAAGCTTCATTCTGGTGGTTTTATCGTCTGGTTGAAAATCTCCGACGACTACTTTCAACTCAGTAAAGGTAAATTGGCAGTCATCATTATTTTCGATGTAGGAAAAACTATTTTCCATCGCTGCGATAATTCGTACATCCACAGGGCGACATGCTTTTTTTCCAGTGCTTGGTGAAAGAAAATGGATAAAGCAATCATTGTGATATTTCGCTTCGGCTGCAACTAAATCTGTCTCGAAAATAATCCTTTTCTTAACAGCTCGTGCCTGTTCATCTTTTCTTCCCTCAGCGGTCTTCATAACGGTTTCTTTGAAGCCGATTGTTGAAACGTGCCTGATTATTTTGCGGACATCCTTACCGTATTTCTTTTTTTTCCTCATCAGCCTCGTTTCCGCAAAAACTACAAAGTTTCTTAAAATCGAAAGACGGTGCGGATGATCTCATCTTTTTTTTTTAGGAGACTACCTTCTGACGAACCAGCAGCATCCTCGATAGAACGTTTCCGCTTGTACGTGTCGATATTCGACTGGCGAGTATCTATACCTACTCTTTACGGCAAGCCACGTGCACTTGGATAGATTGCACATTATTAAACCGTGCTATTTTCCCGTCATTTCTCTCACAACTTACGTCCTTTAACTTATTTATTCCCCTCTGAACTGTTACAGTCTCGCCACTTGCAAGGGTTTTGTCACAAATACCACACATTTCGTCCATTATGAGTCACTACCTTGACAACCCGACAATAATTGCTATGATACATAAAGGGTACTCCAAGGTTTCCCAGACGGTATAGGTAGAACCGTAACGTGCCTATAATGCAATCGTTTGGACGAATGGAAGAGGAAACAGGAAAATTAAATGTAGTTGCAGATTTCTTAAGTAGAAAAGATTTACCAAATTATGAAAAACCAAAACAAATCTTAATTGGAATTGAGAAAATTTATGAAGAAGGAAAGTTGTCAAGACAAGAAATTTGAAATAAGCAGCCGTTAGAAGAAATTCAAGAATTAAGAAATTTTGCATTACAGAGTCAAGATAATAATTATAAAGGTTATCAAATTAAAGAAAACTTATTGGTAAAGGTGATGGAATATAAAGAATTGATGGTTTTAAGTAAGGAAGACATGTTGGAAGTTGTTGAGGAAATTCATACAATATTTGGACATTGTGGAGCAAGAAAAACTTGGTTAATGTTTCGTGAATGTTTTTATATGATATTAAATTAATTAAACAATTAATACACACTTGCCAAATTTGTCAGTTTGCGAAGGAAAAGAATTTAAAAAATCAGAATATTGTTAAAAGTATTAGAGTAAACGACCCGATGAAACTGGTAGCTATTGATTACTTGGGAAATTTAGTTACAGGACAATATGGGTACAAGCATATTCTGATTATGGTAGATGCGTTTTCAAAATTTATAAAATATGGCAGACCAAAGGATTACGAGGAAGAGTAAAAGGACTGAAGAAGGACAAGAAGAGATGGAAGTCATAGCGAGAGGTGCTGAAGTCGAAGTAGAAGAAGTACAGCAAGAGGTTGGAATACAAAGAAATCAGGTAAGAATTCAGGAGGAAACAATAGAAAAACAAACCATCGATATGGAGAAGTTAATGGAAGTAATGTTAGGAATAAAGAAAACTGCAGAGGAAACTGAGAAGAAGGCAGAGGAAAGGGAACACAGGTTGAAGAAAGATTTATAACAGTCAATTCAGAAGGATGCAGAGGAAGGAGAAAGAAGATTAAAATAATCAATTCAGAAGGATACTGAGGAAAGGAATGCAGATTACAAGCAGCTATTCAGAATACTGCAGATAGATTGCAAGATCAAAAAGCTCATGCAGAAAAGATAGAAGAGTTAATCAATGAGTTAAAAGAAGAATTTTACAAGGTACAACTTGAGAATAAACAAGAATTGCAAGCACAAATAAATAATATTTGTTTAACACTAGAGAGTCACAAGGAATAAGTAAAGAATTATGTAAGAAGGGAAAGACAGGAAGAAAATAAAAAACTAAATGGATTTTTAACACAAACAATGGAAGAGAAGTTAGAAGAGAATAAAGAAGATTTGCAAGGAAAAATAGAGGGAGTGAAGGCTACGATAGAAGACAGAATCAAAACACAGAAAGAATGTGTGGATGAAAGAGTAGATTTAGTTGAAAGAAAGGTAGATCAAAATAGAGTGCAAATGCAAGGGGAAATTTATAACAACGCAAGAATAGTTAATGTGTTAAATGAGAACAATTCCACAAAACTTAAGGAGACGGAAGATAAATTAAAAAGAACACAAGATGGTAGCAAACGTTAAATAGTAGCCAAAGAAGTAATTATATGGGAATACAAACAGACATATTGCCTACTTTTGAAGGGAGAATAGGAGAACAGCCTATGACCTATCTTGTAAAATTAGATGATATCATGAAGTCGGTACATGATGGAAATAAAAGGTTACAACACATCAGTGCCATATAGACCAATCTAGAGTATAAATGCAAATCTTTTGTAAAAAGGTTTTATTATCTGACTGTTTTTGTTTTAACTCTCACCATTCGCCTAAATTTTTTAATAAACGAAACATTCGTTATATTCAAAATAAACACATCTGTAATGCAGAAATATTATCTTGGTTACATTGCTAATTAGTAAAAGGCCACATGTTGGGCTAACAAAAATTAATTGCTGTGGCTTGAAGTCATGGCTGTTATTCTCAGACCCTGTAACACAAAGTGAATCTTAGATGGTTACATTGTATTTTCGACATGTTACCGAAGACCGGAAGTTTGTTGTGCTCCCCATTGAACGCCTTGTTACTGCGAAAGCCTATATTTACACTTATGCACCATTGTAAGTATGCACACGTTGTGTTTTTTACTAGCGTATCACTTTTTGAACATTGTATCACACGTGTTTTGTTGCTTATCATTGTAGATGTGTCTTAAGGACAGGGTATCAGGTAAAAGTAAGTACGTTAATAATCGTTGTAACTTGCTCATTTTTTGCTTTTTAGTAATTTTCTTTTAGATGTTCCTTTCTTGTGTTATCACTTTTGATATTTTTATGAGAAAAAAAAGTTGGGCTATTAATTACCGAAATAAGTATATTGTACTTATCTTCCGAAGTAAGCAATATTTTTCCTTCAATTTTGGCCAAGCTATTCTTTATGTATGCTGCTAGGAGTTGAGAAATTTTGATTGCATTTTGAAGTTTTGGTTTTGCCATTATTATTTAAAAAACAAGAATTTGAATGCTAAATTACTACAAATAAACAAATAAGTAAATAACCAGCTGACCGAATTTAATTAAATTTGCATATGTCCTGGGACTGGTGTCTCTGCATTTTTTGATATCAAATTCAACTTTTTCTATTGAAGAGAACTCAATAAAAGTACCAGAATACCTATTCATTTTTAATAGAAAATCTAAACGCACTCAAAGATGGTCGGCCATGATGGACGAAAAGCAGGTAACCGGTGACTACAATAGACTACTTGTCGTTACACTAATCCTTTTTTGAAGGGTAAAGGGTAAAGAGCGAATTACTCTCAGCAACATCTTGAAAACGTTTTTACAGCAATTAAAAATGTAAAATGGGCCCATCTTATAAAATGACTTAGTTGTTCCTGATATTGTGTAATAGTATATTACATACCGAGGTGGGAAGTTGTCAGAATACGGTACGCCAATGGTTCGATCCGGCGCATCTGACGTCACCGTTTCGTGAAGCCGCTAGTAATGAACAGTCGCTGCTTGCGCGTCACTTCGGTCGTGTTTTGTTACATGTTGTATTGTATTGATGTGTCAATCTGTTTTTGATTATTGTGTAACTGCAATAAAGTGTTCGCTTGTCCATCGGGGCGTTCTTTATTTCACTTCTAATACTGCTAATAGAAGTGTTTCATTACTGTCGAGAGATTAGGTAGTTTACCGAGACGCGTAGCGTCGAGGTTAACTTTATCTCGAGACAGGGATGAAACTTTCCACCGTGGTATGTATACTATTTTATTTGCAATCATCTAATTTTAAATATAACTACAATTGAATTCTGAATAATAGATATCTTGATGTAGCTAATATTTTTGTTACCATGAAAACAACCCACTCAATGTTTTGTTACCATGGAAACACCCCACTCTTCAGGTATATAATATTTTTCGGGGTATGTAATAATTTCCTGGCTAGTTTCAAGTAATCATCTAGTTCCCAGCTGTTGTCATGTCATGAAATTGACACATTACAATGTGATTGCGAATATAGTACTTTATGTAACTAGTCCTCAAAGCCATTTAAGGACGTGTTGCATACAACTTTTTTTTTTGTATTAGCTCTCCAAACATTATAATATCAAGTTTCAATTACCATTAACGCGGCATTATATTAGGAGGCCGCGCGAAAATGTATTTTTTCCTCCCGAAACTGGTTACTTTGGAAACTGTCTAGGATCATCAAAATGGCCATTTAGAGGCCTTGTACTTAAAGTCGTCATGGAAACTAATGTTTGAGTCCGCTAAAATGTTGCCATGACGACTTTAAGTACAAGGCCTCTAAATGGCCATTTTGAGGATCCTAGACAGTTTCCAAAGTAACCAGTTTGGGGAGCGAATACAAAAAAAGTATTTTTTAGGCACCCGTCCTGAACATCATGCGTTACTGTACAATTTTTAAGCCGGAAAGCACTTTTTTACAGGACGATTTTGGAATTGCTTTCTTTACAGGACTATTTTGGTATAGATAACTATGTGTAAATTAAAAAAATGCTTCTAGACCATTATTCTCAAATTAAATAATTTTTCCTGTAACTAATTTATATATTCTCAAACTATGCCAATTTATTTTTAAGAAGAAAAGTCAATTAATTAAATATTCTAACGTACACAGCTATTACACTAGAAAAATGATTTCAGACTTCCTCAGGCTACAAAAACATCAACAGTAAATAGTCCTTTATACTTAGGTATAAACATTTATGATGGATTACCGGAAGAATTAAAAGTTTTAGAAACGTTCAATAAATTTAAATCGCAATTAAAGCAATGACTGAAGAAACACAGACACATAATTAACAAAAATTCTACAACTGTCAGTCTACCTGATAAATGAATGTGGATTCACTTTAATTATACAAAAATGTACCTTTTTAATTTTAATTTAAAGAGAGGTATAATGCTTGTTTGTTATTGTGATATTTCAATATTTAACTAAATAACTGAAATTGGGAAATATAATAAAACCGCTACTTATTGAGTTAATGTTGGAACATCTTTGGAATAATTGAATAGCCTTTGTCGCGTTTTCAATGCCATATTCTACTGACTTTACTTTTAAATCGTAGCTGTAAAACAGTTCTTTAATTAAATTGTGACACGGTGTAGTGCTTCTTCTTGAACAAATTCTTCCAAAAGCAGAAGCTGTTAGGCGATTTCTTCGTACCTGATGCCAAATTATATTATCCCTTTGGCCTTTTGTATTTTTTTCTACATCTGCAATATTATCCTTGGTTAGCTCCTCCTGTCTTTTGATTTTGCTAATTTGACCGAATTCATATCACGTTGTGCTGAATTCGAACCATAGTTCATGTCGTCCTGCTGCACTGATGTCTTAGTTCTCGTTTTGGTCTTCAGAATTTTTTTCTGTTGGCGTCTCGTACAGAAACTTTATAAAAAATATGTTCTTTTGTTGGTCGACAATTTATGGAAAGAAGGCCCTAAATTATAAGACAATCCTGCCCCAATACATCTCGTTCTATAAACTCCCTTTTGAATTAAATTTGTTCTTTTGCCACCGATAAATTTGGCTACAAGCGACATATATCGCTCCGCGTAATTATGTTTTGCATTTCTTGTTCAATTGTTAGCGATTTTGGGTAAATAATGGTCTAATTACTTAAATAAAATTCTTTAATTTAAAAAAGCAATAACTTCCAACATTTTTGTTAAAGCATGCTATCATAAAGTTGACTTGATAATGTGCGAACCATTTTCCTTTAGCTCTAATGATACGGAGATTTTCATTTAATGCCATCAAAAAAGGGACACCCTCTACGTGTTTTCCAAAAAGCATGCAACAAACGGAAATTTCCCGTTATTAATTATAACTATAGCTAACATATAGTTGTAATTATAAAATAAAATAACAGTTTATACTTACTTTGAAAAATACTCTAAATGGGAATCTTCTGCTACGTAGTCTTCAGAATTTTCAATTTCTTTTACCACCCTTTCCCGATTCCAATAACGTATTATGTCGTTTTGTTACCGCGTACGTACGTGACATTGTTGTATCACAATCACTAAGCACCTGTTTATTAACAAATTGTTTAAATACAATGATCTGCACGTTACTAAAACAAAATGCAACTAGCGGAAAAGTTTACTTAAAATAGTAATTTGTACAACTAGTTTTGGAAGTCATACTCTTTTTCATGAACTTGCAGTTTGATAACGAGGGCGAAGACCGAGTTAATCAAGCAAATGAATGAAAAAAATGACTTTCAAAACGTGTTGTACACGTAGTTTTTTTGCATAGTCATCTCTTGGTCGAAATTTAGTCGAAAAGGACTTCGGAATTGACAACTGTAAAATTGGCATTTCAATAAAATAGTTAACAAAAGTGTACTTTTTTTCACGAATTTTGCGTTAAAAAAAGTGGAACTTTCAATACGATTTATCGTTAAAAAATACGACTTTCACGATCACTATGCAAAAAAAAATTGTAGCTTCCAGATTTTTTAAATGACCAGTATAATTACGGGAAGAGAAATTGGAATTTCCGTGTTTAATAGTTTTGTGAAAACGGTCTCACTCCCTAATGGGAATTATCTCATTGCTTGCATTCTTTCACTTATTGGAAATTGGTTAGTTAATTGCGTTTTTAGAGTTTTAGAGATTCAACTTCCAGACAATAAATATTTTTAATATTTAGATTAGATCGAAAAGCAATTATATTTTAGGTAGTCATGCGTAAAATGTATACTAATCAGTATATCAATATGTATTTTCAATTATTTTATTGTATTCAAATAAAAGGTTGAAAATAGTTTTTAAAATGTGGTAGTTTGAAGACAATTTTGTTATCCGACAAACATCTTCTACTATCTGCCTAGAATAAAAACAATTTATATTCTAAATAATTAGTTTTATTTATGAATATTATTTCTTGTTTATTTGAGTGGTGACTTATACGGTGATTTTTGCCGTGTTGAATAATCATATTGGAATGTTTCAGTTTAAAACAAATTGTGGAATATAGTAAACGAAAGCTATTAAAGGATAAAGTCTATTGTGTTAGTGACAACGGATTAAGTCACATCATCACTACCTGCTATCTGTACAGGATTCTCTTGCAATGACGGTTGTCTAACAGTCAGAATGTTAAAAAAACTTACTGTGGCTCCATCTCCACAAAACTTGTATGAAAACTCTTATTGCTCTCCTCCTTTCGATTGTTTCAATATGGACAACTTTCCTATTAATCGAAATACTTTATCGCGCCAAGTTTTCTATAATTGCGAACGATTCTCGAAGATCAACAAAAGTAAGAAGAAGAAAACTATGGAATTACTTTGGATAATGCTTTCAAGTGTTAAAATGATCATTGCAGCAAAGGCATTAGACATTGCAATTCACGTAACCAATGACGTAATTGGAAGCAATCTATCCTTTCAACTTAAAAAATTAACCACATATGAAGGTTATACCCAAAGGAAAAAGCAACATTTTTTTGTATAAAGCTGCCCGCAAAGCTGTCTGGAGTGCCTCGTTTGTCGCGTTATGTTTAGCCTCGCATTTGTTCATTCACAAAACCAAAGAGATAGTAATCTGAAAGTGTTAGATCAGGACTGTACGGAGGACCAGGAAGAACTTGCCACCCCATGTTCCTAAGATCGAAGGGGTCGCTAAAAGCGGTATTCAGTAGTCACACATTTTGCGATAACCTAAGCTTCCAATCATCCACCGAACTACAGTTATGTTAGTTTCACCCCAGTATAAATTCGACCCGTGAGTGAGGGATGTAGCGTTAAGCAGAGATCGGTATCAGGTCTGAGGATGGAAAAGAGACAGGCAAGAAGTCAGACGTTTTCCAGACGACGTGGCCTAATTTTACATATTGTACGTGATGTGAATATACTTGAAGTTAATAAATTTGGCCGTGTCAGCGTTATCGCTGTTTAACTGGATCTCCGTACACTTCAAACTGCTTATTCCGTTGGAGACTGCCGTACAGTAAAAATTAAGTCTCGTCGGCCGCCAACGAATAATTAAATTTGTCTCACTTGTTGCATTCGCGTAACACTTCAGTACATGGGCTTTGTGATTTTTCGACTCCTCTAAGTGATCATTTTTGTGGGTCAACTTTTATTTCTAGATTCCAACATCTTTGCCATCTAAGCGACCATACTCGTGGGTCAGTCGTGTCCTAAGTCAACATTTCTGTTTTCTACCGTGCAGGTGACCATCTTCGTGGGTCAAGTCAAGCGTGTTCAAATTAAATCCCATTCTTTTCTACGTTAATACGATACTGTTGTTGGATAGCTCGGCCTAGATCTGCTGATATGCCTTCTACAGCTCCAGTTAAACTTTGGTATTTCAAGCTGCAAGCTCGTTTTACTTCTATGTGGATATGTTGAGCCCTGAATTAAGTTATAGTTCCCGTTTTTCTTGTATATCTTCTACCCAGCATTAGTTCTTGCACTTTTCTACCTCCTTCTCGTAACTAGATCTTTATATCTCTTGTAATTGCAATTGAATCAGATATTATTTTTATGTGTATGTGTTATTCGGTATTCGCCTCACGGACACCCGTTTTTGGTTTCTCCCTGTGCGAAAGAGCAGTAAACATTGTTAGTAGGCAGCTTGGGTTGTAACCAGCCTAATAGGTTTCACAAATAACAGTTTTTAGTAGTAATTCAATGAATAGCAGCCAACTCCAACTGCCTCCGAATATTTCATCTATAGTCTTGAGTGTTTAAAAAAGCTTCTATATATACCATTGCGTTTGCCTGTACTCTATGGAACCGTATGCAGCTAAATTTATAAGCGAATTGAACACCAGCAGGCGGAGATAAGGTAAGTTCACACAGTTTCCGAAACTTCGCCTGCATTTCGAGGCTGTGTCAAATCACGTTGGTCTACTGGGCAACGAGAAAGCGTATAACGTGGCGAAAGAAGTTACAACAAAACCACAGCCACAAATAGCGATGTAATGGCAACAGCTATCTCCAAGCATACCTTCATTTAAACACTTCTAGCAACACAATAGCTGAATGCTAATTTACACTGACGCTTAGAATGCGATGGATGGAAGAATCTTCAATAAGTGTCAAATCACAGTAGTCTACTGGGCAACGAAAAAGCGTATACCTTGGCGAAAGAAGCTACAACAAAACTACAGCCAGAAATAGCGATAGAATGGCAGAGGTTATTTCCAAGCACACCTTTATTGGAGCAGTGCAAACATCTGTATACTGAACAGCTTGCCCTTTCGATACCAGAGAAATGGTGAGTTAATTTCGTCTGCTCTACGTGGACTATTCAATGAATCATTTCAGAGAAAACTAGTGTTCAAGCACAATTTCACTAAGTTGCGAAACCGATACATCATCAAGGAAAAGTCAGATATGTACACATGATTGCACATGCGAAGATATTAGGGCACACTATTAAGCAGTTGCTCAGTGGTAACGGAGGAGAGTTCGACAATAAATACAACACAGAAGTTCTACCTGTATATGACATCACATTACGACTGGCTACAGAGTAGTTAAACTGGTAAAAGCTTTGAAGCATTCAAACCCTAAGGTTAGCTTTCCAGAAACGATATGGGCTAAGTTGGTTAGCACAACAGTGTAGATTCTGAACAGAACTGCAAAGTCATCCGTAATAGGCATTACTTCATGTGAGTCGTTCTGAAAAATCAATTGAAGACAAAAATGGTGAAAAAGGAAAGCATTTATGCTTGCAAAGATTAAAACAAAAAAAATCGGTGCCGTTTGACCACTATGTTCTAGATAGATTGCTCGGTTATAAAAATTGGACTTTGCTCTTCCGTCTATTGTTTCAAGAGGCACCGCTGCTGCTATCCGCAATGCTTCTGCACTGCAGATAACTTATCGACCTCGTTCAAACACCTTTCTGCCTCTTTCTTTGCTTAAAACACCTTCCAACACCTTCCAGTTCTCCAATTCGTTTGCCGCTTTGTATTGCAGTGTTAACGACATCTATTGTTGGTGTTAAATTTTGCTCTTTGATTTACTTGTATGGGTTACTATTAATAGCAATATACATATACCTTCTAATCAGAAGAAGAGGAAAAATAAAAAAAAGTATTACCAATTTTATTTATATATATGCACTACATAACATTTTCTAAAACAAATTTAAATTTACTTCCGGCGTCTGTGAAATTTAATCTTAATTCCTGATTGGGTTTTTAATACCAGGTGAATAATCATTGTTATATTAGATGGTGTATCGATGGGTTCCAAAACAAATTTTCTTAATACTGTAGATATTACAGCTTTTATCTCTAAAAACGCAAATTTTTGACCTAGAATTGAATATATTAAGTTAATGGCGTTTTAGGTAACTTTGAGACAACTTTACCGATACAGTTTCTGGGACCAGCACTAAATGGAATATAAGCAAAGGGATGTCTCTTCGTTGTGTTTTCTACCGAAAATCTGTCAGGGTCGAATTTCTCAGGCTCGGGGTACACCTCGGGATTGTGATGTAAGTCATAAATATGTATCTGTATAATACAATCTTTTGGAATAGTATATCCAGTGTAAGTGTGTATGTCTTCATCCGTAACCCTCGAAATAAACGGTACACTAGGATACATTCTTAATGATTCTTTCAAAACCTGTTCCAAATATTGCAAACTCTGCAAATCCTGATATGTGGGCGAACGATCCGAATCTCCGAATACTTCATTTAACTCTTGCACAACCTTGTCCTATAATAAAAACATGTCTCATATTGTACTAGAATTGCTAAGAACTTACCTGAATATCCCTGTGATTGGCTAACATCAGCAATGTAAAAGAAATACACGCAGTTGTCGTATCGTGTCCCTATAAATAGAGCAAGTGAATATTCAGGGAATTCGAATACAACACTGTACCTCGAACATAAACGTGTCAACTTCTTCCCTAATACCCTCATCGTCGATAGGTTGGCCTGCGTTTTTGGCGGAAATTAGCAGATCGAGCATAGCTAAACGTTTCTTTGTACCTGGTGCATCAGCTTTTTGCGACTGCAGTAAATCTGATTCTTTAAAATTCACCTTACGATGCTTTATTACTGATTCTGAGAAACCGTGTAAAATGCTTAAAGTTTTTTTCTGTTCCCTATAAGCTGGAAACAACATATACGTTGCATCGAAGTGATACCATGGATGAACAAGTCGTGTTAGAATAATTTCTCCCATTCTAAAATACACGAATTGTAGTTCAACAACATAAGAAAAACAATGGATTCGAATACTTAAATATTGCATTTGTGTACTCTCTTGACTTTTTGTCTCTCTTGTCCAAGCGAGTTCCCATAGCGGTTTCTAAAATTCGCAAAATTAAAACAGGAGATTTTAATAGAAAATGTTGGTTTTACCACATATAGAATTCAAAGTAAACTGAGTAACGAAAGGTACAACATCAGTATATGGTTTCTCGCATTCCTCTTCTAGTTGTTGTACTAATAATTCACTTTCTTCTACAAATATTGGTATAAACTGCTGCAGTATGTTAAAGTGGAAAGATGGAGTTAAGATTTTGCGTCTGTGTTGCCATTTGCTTCCTTTCAAATTCATTTAATTAATTTTTAGTGTATCATCAGTATTACATAAAATCAAATTGTACACGTATTACATACGCGGTAGAACAAATATGAAAAGGGACTGGTATCACAGCGCGCGCTATAAGACACTGCATGTTCACCAAACTGTAGCTGAAAAACTCGCTTACACATTGCTAACGCGATGTTCTATCAGAGCTTGTGTAGTAGGCTATGCATGGGAGTTAAATATTTAGTGCAGGTGTCGTGTGTGACAGGCAGGCATGGAGCAGAGAATAAACTAGGAAAAAAGCCCATGGTGCCATTCAAAATATCAAAAATTGTCTACGGCGACGAGACCTTGTCCCGTGCTTGCGTTTTCAAATGGTTTGCCTGGTTTCGTAAAGGTCGGGAGGCTCTTTCCGATGATTCAAAGACTGGTCCTCCAATCACAGCGAGAAACCCCGAAACGATTGAAAAAGTACCCGCTGATTAAGCGCCCATAAGGCTTTAATGAAACTTATCGAAGGCGTTGGCACAACGGCACAATGCAATATGCCACGTCAAAATTACCACACATGTAAGCAAAGACGATGTTTGAGGAACTCTGAATGGATTCAATCGAATACGCTGGCATTAAGAACAGCAATATAGTCTCAAACAAAATGAGCACAAGTTAAACTTGAAGGGAAATTTGAAGAATTCGGCAAGCGACGTCTAAACATTTTACAAAATTCACAAGCTTATAAAATAGCTACACGCATAACCAAAAAGTTGTTTCCGTGGCGTTGTTTAAAGGTTCCCTGATCAGATTACAGGTTCCTTGGCAAACAGCAACAGCCCACGCCGCAGTAGGTCAAAGTCGCATTACAAACAGGGCTCGCCGGGACTGAGGTGTAAAGCCATGCATTCAAGGGGGCATTAAACCGAGACAATATTATCACCCATACAACTTGCGGGAACAAGAGAGTAACTAACCGTAGTGGGTGGAAATGCGACGCAAATCGGAAAAATGCGACGCAAATCGAAAAATGCAGCTTAAATCAACGAAACAATCAAAAAGACTCTATAAAACTTACTTCAAATTTGGGCCACTTAACGCAAACTCCAATGCATAATCCGCCACCTTGAAGAAGAAAAATACTCCGAAACGCCGCTTGCAAACCAAAATCATCTTCAAATCTAGTACGAGATGAGCAAAAAAGCGCCCCAATTAGGTCATGGAAAGCGACGACAAGCAGCGAAACGTGCTTGGTTTACACCTAAACGAAAAAGAACCCTAAGCGTCGCTTGAGTGCAAACTTCACGCTCAAAGCATAACGACCGTCGGCTGAGCCTAGAACGAGCCACACGAAATTCGAACCATCAGTGCTAAACAGCTTTCAATCCGTAACAAGCGTCGCAGTCTTGGAATATTTGCTGGACAGATCTCCAGCGCACTTCTTGCTGTTTCCTCAGATGAAATCTACTCTAAAGAGAAGACGCTTTGAATACGTAGAAGACATTCAATGGAGGGTTACTACCGAATTGAACGCATTCTGTTTAAATAGACTTTTCAGGATTTATATCGTCGATGTCAACGCTGCTTAGGAGTCGAGCACTTTGAAGCAAGCTACGAATTTTCTCTATAAATACGCCATGTGCTCTGTATGTAGTGGGTTACTTTTCATATTTGTTCAACCTCGTATATTGTTATGCAGCCTTTATTTACACAGTGCTTTTTATTATTGTTGTAAATTATTATTATTTGTAATATAATAAATAAATAAAATTTGATTGACCACATAACATAGCTTAATTTGAATTTTATTGCCTCTCTCTCTTTAGCGAATTAGCATATGATGATTTAATTATGCTTTACTGTAACAAAGGTATGTTGCTCTTTCTATATTTTATTTATTTGCAACTTATTAAAAATGTTTGCGCCGGTTAGCTATCTGCAAGATTGGATTGTTACACCGTTGATAAATTAACCATTATGTGACAAATTCGCGATTCCAATGAGTGACAAATAAGGCCAAAATATTTGACTCCAAACAAAGCTGTTCGAAACACAGAAAATAGCGTATTTTGAACACAAAATTAACCAACAATCAATCAGTTTACCTCAGGCAAATTATAGCAATGCTTTTATAATTATCAAGTAGTTTGGCTAACCTGGAATTTGTTTTTCAAGTGTAAAACGGCGCCAACTCGCATTTGTTTTTTCTCCAAGAAACGCCGATCTCGTTTCCGGTTTCCACAAAAGGACGCCAAGCTCGTATTTTCTTCCTAGAAAGGACCTTGCTGCTGCTACCTGCTTATAAACCACGACTAAGGCCTCCTCTGGATGCTGCACTTTGTTGTCCGCTTTCCGCAACTCCCAATCTTGTAGAATCTCAGCTCCAAAGGCGAACTCGCACAGGCCATGGTTGGAAAAAAAGCCAAACGTGTATCTGCTTCCAGGCATTATCTCGGCTGCTGCTAACTGCTTCTGGATCAAGAATAAAGCCTCCTCTAGATGATGCACTTTGCTTTCGGCTTCTTGCAGTTCCAAAACTTGTAGAATCTCCGTTTCGAAGAAATCTCGCACAGGCTACGCTCCAGGTCCAATTTACTCTGGAACTGCACTTCGGAATACTGCCAATTTAACCACATCTGGCATCCGAGTACAGGCAAATAAATAAAACGCACAACTGAGCACAAAATATATACTTGTATTAACAAAATGTATCAACATCGGGAAGCCAACTCACACACACAATCTTTCGGCTTGGTTTACCCAAAAAAACATTAACAATTGACTCCCTAGGTCACCATAGCAACATAATTTTCAATTTTTTATCTGTAAGTGTACATTTTTTTATTTTAATTTATAATTGTGTTTGTAAATGTCATTCAGGAAACTATAACTTCATAATTAGTCGAATTTTACTTGAGTTCCACTTTAGTTAATAAACCCTAATTCACAAGCCACTAGCACATTCTTGTAGTCTTCAGTAATTTTCAGGTGGCTTCTTATACCTATGCTCTTTGCACAATCTGTGCCTTCTTGCACTACTTAATAATTCCTTTAGCTGCGCCATCGATTGTTGGCATTTCAATATGAATGCAAACGCTGCCTCAAGCCTCTATAACGCTTCGAAACAGCTTTGTATTAAAGCGACATCATTATCATATTGACGTTACTCAATTAATCTGTCAGTCAGCATAATAAAAAATTTGCTACATTTGCCATGCTGAGCACAAAATTAAATATAAACTGATTGCAACCCTGACGATATTGTGCTATTCAATCACTACATTCTGTTAATTAATTACAGTTATTGCAATTATGTTTTATATAATTATCAATTTTTATTTGTGACTCTTATTGTTGCAATAAATACAATACTAATTCTGGGACTATTTGAATCTTTCATTAACATTCGGGAGTTAGCAATACAACCAGAATTGCTGTAAGCATCATACCATTACAGTATATACGAAAAAAAGAGCTGTCATATTCAGCAATTGAAAAAGAAATAGTACAGGAAATATTATACTGATAGCTATATGTAAAGTGTGGTACCTATAGTACTACTATTTTCTTGTGAAACAGTATGCAGCCGTCCTGTATTAGTTATTTCACGAAATAAAGTTAAGCCAAAATAATAATTTGTTTATTAGCTGAAGTGATTTTTACCTGTACTTGTAAGAAGACCTGTACCAAGCCACGGCTGCAGACAGTAGTAAATATTACTTTTGGTAATATGTTTAGTTGTCGATAGCACTATCTGTAGAAAAATATAATATTAAAAATATACCAAATATTAGTTTGCAACTTACCTCGATATCTTCAGGGCAAATTAAATTAACTAGAGGTGTGTTTAGTTGCCAATATTTATAAATAGGGTAATAATCCTTTCCCAACTTTCTAACAAAGTGCCACATTTTGTCTAAAAATCAACAAATACATACAATGATATAATCTATTCTAACTATTACTCTGCTTTCAATAAAAAGTCTCAAAGTATTTGAAACCATCATCAACTTGGGTTTTTCTTATAGACTTAGATTTTTATAACATTGACTAGTTCTTATTTTTCTGAATTCAATAACATGCAATATGTTGCGGTTTGTTTTCGTTTATGGCCAATAATTGGAAGTTTAAATTTGGCCTCAACCAACAGAACCAGGTTTGAAGGCCCCTACACGTTAGAAACGAAGATGAATGGCTTTGGAAGTTTTCGTATTTAGACATTGTCTCAGTGGAAATGCTTTTTGATAAAAAACAGAGCTACGTGGCTTTTACCATTAGAGGGACCACACAGAAAATGCCGTTTCATTATTTGTGTAGGCATTCATGATAGAGAAAAATACGACACACTATTCTGCTGAGTTTCTGCGACTGATTATCAATTGGTTTTTTTTTCACTGCAATATAACGTGCCTACTATGTTCTGTAAGTGCTTATTTTATTGGTACTGTTTACAAACAAAAAAAAAGGCTACAGATCGGGGAGGAAATACTTTCAGACCTGCAGCTATCTTTCCACTATTAGAGTCTGTAGAATTCCCGGTTAAGTTTGGTCCAAGCCGAAACCCTCTGTACGACTGTTACACCTGTTTTAACAAATGTGTTACACAAGCATCTGATGAAATGCAACATTAATAAAATCGACCGATATTATTATATACATTTATATACTACCATTGTGTATTCTTTTTATGTATTTCCGTGTATGTATTTTCTTTTACAGAGTATATATATTTCATGTAAACTATTTGGTTTTCATGGGCAGGGTTTGCGTGTATGATAACAGCATTATAGGTGACGGCGGACAGGCCGGAACGATCTATATTGACATTTCTTTTAGCTGCACTGAAGTAAAAGCTGGCCTTATGCTTCTACGACTGAGTTAACTAGCATACAAAGGGCAGTATAAATGCATAGTAAAGTAGAGTATAGGGCACGAAAAGAATTCACATTACAAATTAAACAATTTATTTCAAAAACCTCCAAGAACTTTTATAGTAACCTAAACTAATGCAGTGGCGGAACACATTATAGCATAGGAAGACGATCGTTACACACCCTACGAAAAGGAAAACTACTTATTGACATTTCAACGAATGAATCACGTGATAGTCAATAATCTTATAAACAGTGCCGTATTTTGAACAAAATGTTCAAGACTATCAGTAATATCTCAAGTAACAAATTATCAGCTGACTAAAATATTAGTTATAAGTAATTAGAAGTAGTTATAGGGGTCTGTAAACCTTGTTAATGTCATTCCAAGTTATACCAACTACTTTAACGGTGCCGTGAATAGTAAATAGTTCTGAACTGGCATAAAGTGTATTAAAAAAAGTTGTGTTTCTATATTAGATATGGAATACATGACAATATAAGAATACGCTGGTATGTCCTCAAAAATTTCAGGTAAAATTTTCTGTGTGGCCCAACTCAACTATGCAAACATACAATTTAAGATGAGAAAGATGAAATCCAAAGAAAAAGGGAGTTGTTACTTTGGTTATCAGTAAAATTGATTATTTACATTAAAATATAGTCCACTTTCAACAGCTTAAGTTTATCGAAACTTGGTCGCGTTGTTATCTCTCCAACAATTAATCGCAGACTGTAAAAACATATCCGAATATCAGGAGCAACAGAGACATAGGCACTATAGAAGATTATAGTTTATCGGGCAACACTTGAAATATTTGCTCTTGAGACTGGCGACGTTTAGAAAGATCCTGCATACTGAAGTCCTATAATTAAATTTATCGATGTCACAATTTTTTTATAAATATCTTGCTTGCCATAGAATGTTGCTTTTCTAGGTGCTGTTTGTACTTGATTGACTAAGATGTCAAATTAGTGTACATACGTAACACAGAAAAACGATACAATAACATATTTGATTATTTATATTAACGAACTTGTTGACTAGCTAATCATGTAATGAGAGTAATCTTTAATGATTCAGCAGAAATGGAAGTTCTATAATTAACATTGCAATGAATCAACTGACAGCGCCTGGAAAGCAGTTTTGCTAGAAGCAGTTCATTATTCAAGCGCGGTTACGAACTAAGTTGAATATTAAATTTACTATTGTGAATAAGTGCGTTCTTATCAGTGGATCAAATAAAAGAAATTACCTGAAGAAAATTTCAAGTTCCAAGACTTTAATGATTCTAATACCGCACAAGTTCACATAAGTAAAATAAAAGTCGACAGTAGCATATAAATGGCTCCATATTCATAAATTCAAACAAACTGAAAATTAATGGTACAGTTTAGCTTCAAATTAATATCTACATTATACTGGGTTCGTTAAATCCAGAATAAACCAAGGAATTATATTGATAGCGTATAAAGAATTTATTATTATACATAAATTATTACAGAAAATTTCATAAATAAATAGTATACGAGCATTAGATAAGTAAAAAAGAACTGACAGATGGCGCGAGAACCAATACTCCCAAAATTAGTGATGGGCATAATCGGATGGTTTCAATAATCGGAATGTTCCATTTCGGAATGTTTATAAAATCGGAATATCATCCCATTATTTTACATTCCGTAAATGCAAGCAAGGGAAAACGAGCGAAACAACAACAAGCGGATGGAAGATGAAGTGCGTCCAAATTTGCGATGCGAGCACTCGCCGTTGCGCTGTAAGCCCTTATCTGCGTTGGCATCTAGTGTTTGGGTTTGTAGGACGGCCAGTACAACAATTTATGAGTTTGAGTCGCACAGTGGGATGTGAGAAAATAAAATATTTTTTCAAATTATTACAGTAGTTACCTTAATAGACTCGGAAAATGGTAGTGATATTTTAAAGTTTAATGGCACATAAAGTACATAATAGATAGTATAACACAATACATGAATTTGAAGTCTATAAGGTGTACTATCTAATAATTTTATTAATCTACGAAATACCACTGCCATTAGTGCCATTCACGTATCATACACGTGCGCACACGGCCCGGCCCGTCGGCATTCGCCAACCAGCATATAGCTGTCAAGTGAGTCAACACGACATTCCGTATTCCGTTTAGTTCAAATTGGCATTTTGTTTTCTCATTTTGTGTACCGAATAGTAAAATAATCGAATTCCGAACGTTTCGAATTTTGTGCACCGAACAGTAAAATAATCGAATTCCGAAAGGTTCTGAAACGTTCCGAAATAATCGGAACCTTCCGATTTTTTTAACAATCGGAGTCCGGATAAGCCCATCACTACCCAAAATAGCCCTAATTGAAAGGCGTTTCATCAAGCACCCCAAAAAGCCGCAGACGCCTCGCTATCGTCAAGAGACCTCTCCAGACATGCCGCACTTACAATTACCGTCAGGTGCTGCGCTATCAAGAAAATTAATCCGTTTTCTATTTTGACAAGCACTTACAAACACAGATGAATAAAAAAATGTGCTAAACAAGTCAAACCAATAGAAAGCAGAATGTTGTCAAGCGATCGTAATTGCAAATCAATAAAGGGTTGAGTACTAATTAGAAAATTAATATAAATTTTGAATTTACAAGACGTTCACAATTCTATTCGGCGGTTTAAGCGAGTGATTATCGCAATTTCGGGTCATCGATGGATGTAATAAATTAAACCTGATTTCCAGCTGTAGATCAGCAGTGCTCAAGGGTCGTAGAAACCTCAATCAAAGCCAGACAGAATAGTCGTGTATATTCAAGAAACTGTATTATAGAACCAAACGCATTAAAATGCTGGGGATGACTTCGTTTTGCAAGCCATCAGTCTAGCCTATGACTTCGGCTACAGAAGGAAAGACTGTACATTTTCCAAAAGAAAAAACCGGGAAATAGCGTAAAATTTTCAAAACACAAATTGCCACATTTAAATTTCCAAAATATCCAAAATGAATATAGACAACTTGCTCTACGTACAGGCGTTTAAGTGACCAAATCTTAAAGATACAGCACATTTATATTTGAAAGACAACTGGCCTCTGACCATTTTTGCAATACAGAAGATGAAAAAATGTAATGCTTTAATGGCAATGAATGCTGCTAGTGAAAAAATTATATCCTTCAATATTATTAGAGGTAAAAACGAACAACAGCTGAATAGACGCAGAAACATATAACAATTATATCACACAGAATTTTCTGTCAAATATACATCACTCTGAAACGTCAGCTGTTTTGATATATGATCCATCAACAGCATCAAACAACAGTTTACATGATTCTTGTTAAAACAAGTGAAACAAGTTTCTTACATAAAAAGCTATTTACGCAGGAGTAGAGATCATAATATCTGCTGAAACCGCTGACAGTGATACGTATATTTAACGAAATCGAAGAAAAAGCAGATGACGATAACATCATAGACGATATTGACAAAGATTTGGAGACATTAAGGGTGAATGATTTTCTGAAAGAGGATGATCAAGATGATGTTGCTGAAATCACTGACAAGAAATCATGTTTTTGTGTAAAATTTGTCAGAAGGATTTGTTCACCCTGTTGATGATACACTAGTATTTTTAATCCTGAAGAAATATTCGTTTTTGCCAGCACCTTCAGTTGTTTATAAGCGACTTTCCTATTTGTTTTAACAATTTAAAGTTAATAACCACAAAGCTGTTTCATAACGGCATCGGCATAGACTAAAGTCGGAAATTTCATTTATAATTGCGCTATCATATTTTATGATTTAACCCACATGATTTATATTTTGTGTTGGTAAAAAAGACAAGCATGCGGTGATTTGCAAAATTCTCTTGATATAAATAAACACAGATAACTGTTAATACTCCTGAAATTTCAACTCGTTTCAAGTTCATTTACCCGGGAACCTTATATTGATTGCAGTAGCATCAGGCAAGGGGAGGTCACCAGAGCTTAGAAAATATTTCCCTACATACGTTTTAGGATAACTATATTTAAGATAAAGGTTCTAAATAAATGCCGTCGGTCTAAATCGTGCAAGTGATGATTATAAACAAGCGAAATTACCTGCAGGAACCATGAAGTCTAACAAAGTTCCCAGAATTGGATGACCAGGTGGCCCGGGTATTCGGTCAATTATTTCTCTTAGTTTTCTTTGGTTGTAGAACCACCGAACTATACCAAAGATACAGAGGGACCCAACCAAAAATATCAGTATTGATGAAATCATGGTATCCTGGTTTTAAACCTTGCTATAGAGAAGGGTTCCAATACCTGGAAATATATGTGAAAAAATAATAACTGTTGGCAGTTTTGTATAATTAAATTGGAAAAATGGAATGAATCAACTATCTTACCAAATATAGAAACTGATAAGCTACTAATAACGTTGTGTATTTTCTAGCACATTTCAATTTATACTGAAACGCTCGCTGTTTGTTTTAAATTTATCTTATCCAAGCCGGTAACTATCTCATATTATTTATTATTCTCGACTTTTTCGTCTGCTATCGGTGCAAAAGATAAAAACAATAAAATAGATATTGAGGTCTTGAAATTACAAATTAAGTACTTAAACGACTTCATAACCAATTTAAAGTTTCTTCTTGTACAAAATCAACTTTATTACAGAGGCTGAATGGGTAATAATGTTAGTCAACCGACAACGCTCTTAGGCAAAAACAATAAAACTTGTGGTAGAAACCTGCAATTTTAGAACTATAAATTACTGTATCACTGCTTGAACGAATAGCAATGAACGCAAAATCTACATAACAGTTGCATGCAATAAATAATCTCTGATTAGCTAAATTAAACGTTCAATGAAGAAATATAATTTAACCAGTGGTCACTATTCTAACCATTCTACCAAAGAAGCAGAGGTGTATTACGATCAATGCGGAAGTGACTAGAATTTACAATTTACAATTCAGAGGTAGCCATTTCTGCCATATTTTGAAATGCATGTTTGCTATGTGATCACTGATCACTCCTCCTTGTTTTTATATTGTGTTGAAAGTTCGCGTTCTTTGTGTTTGCGGTATTCTGAATCGTAAACTCCCGTCTAATGAGCACTGTTTCTATTGGTAAAGAGCCTCTTTACGGGCAAGATTTTTACCGATCTTGTCCGTAAATGTTGGAATGTATGGAAAAAGGTGTTTACGGTTCAAAATACCACAAAACTTTAAACAATACTAGAACGTTACTGGCTCGCACGGATAACATGCTCGCTTCGCTCGCTCGTTAACTACGTGCTCGCCCGTAAAGGTCCAAGTAACGGTCTTGTAATGTAAATTACTATTCCAAGACAAGTGTGCGTAATTAAACGAAAAACGTATGCTTTACAGTAAAGCTAAAGTTCAGGTATTAGTTGCATTATTTATACTTCCTCGGGACTTTAGTGCTTAGGATATTCAGTTGTTTTACGCAAATAATAGAAACCTAACCTAATTTTGTAAGTGGTATCCTACATGGCCACCACTCTCTAAGCATTTATTTTGGTTTTTATCATTATTTTGCCCGATATGTGTTTCCGATGTATTAATTGCAATTCAAACGTAATGTGCCACCTCCTGAAGAAAGTTCAGATGGTACATTTTATTACATAACGAGTGTTCAAAAAGTCTTTCAGTCCGGGAGGCTCTGGACTGGTAAAAGCATGGCGTAGCCGCCCAAAGCTGAATGACTTTTTGGACACTCGTTATTCTTACAGTGGTTGGTAGTAGGTGCCAATTTCTATTTATTTCAGAATGTCTGGCTTCGATATCGAGATTTGCAAGAGAGCAAAAGAACAACAGCTACAGCTTTACTAAAACATATACGTTTCAGGCCGATAAACCAAAATTATTTAAGACTGCTGATTCTATAGCCGATTGCCATTATGAACTAGAAGTCGACGATATTTCCAAGTTTGATTTCATAATTTCCAGAATCTTTAAAAACGAAAAGGGACACAATCTGTGAACTAGCGGTCAAATAACGTACGACGTTAGCGACTAAAACGAAAATAATGGAGTACAGTAGGCGAGACGTTTACACAACCAATACAAAATTTTGCAAGGAAAGAAAGTAAAAGTTGCAATGGACAAAAATTCCACGAGATCATGTAAAATAGGAAGAATACAACTTCATTAATAATTTTGAAACGCGTAGATATACAAGTAACTTTTGGTTTTAACACTGGTTTTAATCCAGCCAAGAAAGTTAATAAATTTGTTCACGCGTGAACCCGCAAAACTTTTGCTAGCAGCGAGCAGAGATAAGAAGACGAACGTTGGGTCAGAGTATGCACGATGTGAGTTGCCTTTTTGGGAAGAATTTTTACAGCCCTGCAGGTAAACTACGGTTTCCACCGTATATATAATCCGCTTTCCTGCGTA
The DNA here is from genome assembly GCA_940337035.1 of Agriotes lineatus. Lineage (NCBI taxonomy): Eukaryota > Metazoa > Arthropoda > Insecta > Coleoptera > Elateridae > Agriotes > Agriotes lineatus. The sequence continues at coordinate 118,580 of CALNHX010003628.1, read as the reverse complement.
AACTTACTTGGAGTTCTGGTCACGTTCCGCTGAAGTATCCTAGCAGTTCATTTTTAAACCATATCGGACAACACAAGCATTCCACTGTGTTCCGCTACCGTATCGACTCCATTCTCGTATAAGCGAACCGTGGGTAGTCCAAACCTTTGTCCGTCTCTATTTGGCCAATTTGTCAATAAATCCTCATTCGAGCCGGTCTTAAATACCTAGCCTCCATGGCGTGTATCATCAATTACTGCATTGCAGCTAAGTACATGTACATCAGCGTGTAAAATAACATTGAATGTATATGAAGATTTAAGGACCGACCCCTGAACTGACTTAAATAATTAGCGTATCCCTGTTTGGGTGTGCTAATCGCTATGTATTCTATATTTAGGCGTGGTATCGTTACGCGTTGAGGTAGCTTAAGGATCGCTTTCTTGACTTGTAACTGATGTGGATCATATATAACTATATGTGCTGAATATAACCGTATTAGATTGTATTCTATTTCACTTCTTCTAAAACCAAATGCAGTACGCGTTGTCAGAAAAGTAAGAGAACTTATGTCAGACCAAACTAGAGGCAATTAAGTACGATTTCAAGCTCTGAACATGTCCATTTCTCGAAGCCCTGGGCTAGGTCGTCCATGATGGGATGTTCTCACTAAATCTCTGGCTAATGAATTATTATGAAGGTGGAGTCTAAACAATAATAAACATATTTTCATCGTCTCTTCCGATTTGACTTTCGCAAGCAAAGACATGTTCTGTCCGTTTAAAACCGCGCCCACTGCACTAGCAACAGCGTACCAACCTTGTGGATCTGTTGCATTAATAAACCGGTTCTAAACTGAAACAACTTCGAATCTTCTGTTGAGATAAAACCTCTTTTCATGAGATATAATAGAACATAAATTATACTAGAGTACACTCGCTTATGCGCACAGCAAAGATGTAAATATATTGACATCGATACCAGTGAACTACAAAAATTCTTCGATATTTTGATCATTATGGGATTCCATCCATTACCGGGCCAACGACAGTGTTTGTAATATGATGATAACTTGTGCGTTCAGATAACAGTGAAAATGATGACACAAACAAGTTTTTTTGGTTATGTTACGTCATCTGCGTTTTAATGACAATGCAAAAATGGTTAATGGCGATTCTTCTGAGTTTGACAATCCCTTTTTCGTAACTTGGCTTTAGAAGCAAGTATAGTTGTATTCAAGGGACATACTACCCTGAAGCAATACATGCCATTGAAGCCAACAACGAGGGGGTTTAAAATTTTGTCGAATGCGTGTTCACTTTAAAACTCAGCAAGTAGCTTGAGTTTTAAAGTTTACGAAAACGAGAGCAAAAGCAATGCTCATGAAGAATTGCTACTGGAGGAAAACAATACAATAACTGTATGAACCATTTCTTAGTACTGTGTATATTGCAATAATTTCTTTAGCAGCTTGTAGCTACTAAATAGATTACACGATAGAGAAGTATTTAGCTGTGGTAAAACCACAAAAAAACTGACCAAATAATTTTTTTAACTACTGGGAAATTTATTAACCATGGAGATTTCTATTTTGCAATGTGTGAAGATTATTCTTTGATGAAATGAAGATAGGGACAGAAAAGACGTAGTCATCGTCCGTTCTATCCCAAAACTACAGAAACTGCCTTATGTACGAATACAACTGAACAACGCAAATGTTTTAGACGCCTAGTAGCAATATACCACTCTACTCGGTATATGGAAGCCGTTGAATGGAAGTCCAGTTATTTAATTTCTTTTATGTTGCCGACATCACTAACTCTTATACAGTGTGCGAAACAACACTAGAAAGCAAAGATGCTCACGTAAAACCAATGTGACATCTAGAGGGCGGTGGATTGTTTTAACTTTAATTTATGTTGGCAGTGATGAGTAAAGGTACTTAATAATATAACCTATACAATTTTAACAGAATTACTTACCTTTTACAGGATGTTTAATACTGAACACAAGGTGGTGCTGTATAAATTATAGAAAATGCATGAAATCATTTTGAACAGCTGTAGTTGTTTTTGTTACTAGCATTTTTATGTATACAACAAAAATTTCGTATTTCTTAAAATGACATTCATGACAACCTTAAACTGACAGATATAAAATGCCAATGTGACTTTTATTACCAGGACTGCTAACAAAATTTTTTGACAAAATAATTCCCCAGCCCTCTAGAAGATAAAAGTTTTCGCTCATACTGTATATGTGAATACAAAAGAATTGTAAGCTAAAGCCGTCCTAACGAAAAAGTCAAGAAAAAAGAAACGAACAAGAATAAACCGTAGAAAAAATATATATAGAATAAAAGAGAGCGGAAAACTGAACTATATAACTAGAGGTATAGAATAGAAAAAATTATCCTATTGGATCAATTTCAACGAGAACAACGAACTAACATCTGCAAAAGCAATGAAGTAAATAAAATAAAAGTGGAACATAAGTACGGAGCAGAAGGAAATATGGAAATAGAGGAAACAAAATTTTTAGAAGCTTGAAGAAAATGAGTCGACCGAACATTTAGGGAATATAGCTACTTAAAAAAAGAAATATCGGCAGTTTTGGAAGAAGAGGTGAAAAGAAACATTGGGATAGAAGCGGTAGTAGAAGCTACAAAACAAATGAAACCAGAAAAAGCAACTGGGGGGGGGGGGGGATGGTAAAACCCCATAATTAAATCAAGTATGAAGAAGAAAGGGTTAAATTATTGATAAGGGAACTTTTCTAACTTATCTAACCTGGTGGGATCAGAAGATACCTGTTGAGTGAGAAGAGAAAACCATAGTGATAATACACAGGGTGACATAAATGAGTGTAATAACTATATGGAAATATGCCTATCATCTGTACTGCGGAAAGTATAATTCAGAATGCTAGACAAAAGATTAAGAGAAGAGATAAAACAGAAATTAGTAGAAGAACAAGTTGCATACAGGCCTTAAAGACAAACACAAGAAGAAAACGTTTACTCTTGACAAGTACACAAGTTGCGTTTGATACGATACCAAAGCAAAGTGGAACAAGCCATAAAACTACTATAATTATGATGGAGTAAAGGAAAAAGTTAAAATTAAAGGGTCATAATCAGGGAGTTCTAAAATGAACAAAGCAATAAAACAGGGTGATTCACTAAGCCCACTACTGTTTGCATCAGTAATGAATCCGATCACACAAGAATACAAAGAACCAAGATTTAATGTTATAGTAGGAAACTGGCACTTACAATCAATGCAAATGCAATGTCTTATATCTGCGAACGACATACCGTTACTAACAAACTCGCCCAGAAAGCTGCAACAAGTTGTAAATAAATGAGGTAGAGTAATTGAGAGAGCCTCTGATGCCGGACCAACATATCTGGGTCTACACCCCAACAACTTCAATAGTTTTGGCAACCGGTTAATGCCTAAAACCTCCTCAAAGTAGAGAGGCCAATGTCCCTGCAATGGTGATGTTAACAAGACTAAGGACGAGTTAAAAGATGGGAAATAAATATAAATACAGACAAGAGGTTTAAAATTTACTCAACGGTAGGTAAGCGAATTGGACGCCAAAGATGAAAAAATCAATGTGCCCATCTTTTCCACCACGTAGGTGAAAAGACCATCCAAGTACACAACAGATTTGTATTTACAGAACAAGAAAAGGACAAGATAGCTCTTTTAAAAAATAAGTTTGAAGATTACTTCGTTCCAAAAACAACGTAACGTATAAAATATACAATTTTTTCACTGAAGGCAAACTAAGCTCAACAGTCTAAAATAACAGGAGTAGGTACTGCAAGAAAATCTAATTAAAACAATGTTAATCATGGGGATCAAGGATGACGCAACAGGGAGAGACTCTTTCATAAAGAAGAAGCGATATTATGATTTCTCATCACGGAAAATTCCAGGAAACAACTTAAAGAAATGCAGGAACAACCCTCTATCTCAACAGAGACAGTTGCTGTCAACATAAAGAGACCGCCACGTTTTAGACAGGTTCAGCAAAACGATTCAAGGACAACTAGATTAGCTTGAGCAAGATCAATAGTCGGCATCCAAAACAAACAAATAAGGGACTCCACCAAGGCAGGGATCACCCTACAAACAGGTGTCCAGAATTTGGTAAGAAATGTAATATTTGTAAATTAGGATGTCGGCCCACTTGCGCCAGGCTTAATTGCGCCCACAGCCATATTCGGCCCATTTGCGCCCCAGAAAAAAATACCATAATTAAGGTCTCATTTGCTCCCATGCCTACAATAATATAAGTCATCACGACATCAAAGTTAGCCGACTAGTGGGAGCGGTGCAAAATAGTTATTAGAAAAACATTAAATTTAACAATTTTTCGCTTAGTTGCCTCAACTTCTATGACTTTCTGTTGGTACTTTAATTTTTGTGTTTATTTGAGATTTATTTTAAAACTTTAAGAGTTGATATACTAGTGTCAAATGTATTGTTTACTACCCGTAATTCATAAAAAGTAGGCATTTAGACCAATTAATAAGTCTATCATCTTTCATTTTTAAACTATGGAAAAAGTGGTAGAAAAGCATATAAGCGAAGGGGCACTCATAGAGAAACCTCTGCATCAAAAGCAACACGCCTATCTGCCAGGCAAATCATGCGAAAGTACTCTCCATACCCTGGTCAACAGGATAGACCACAGCCTAGAAAACAAGGAAATTGCCTTAGGTGTTTTTCTAAACATACATGGGGCATTTGATAACACTTCCTTCGAATCTATGATTCAAGCGGCTAAAAGGCATGGCATTGACGACAACTCATGTAGATGTATGGCAAACATTCTGCAAAGCCGACGAGTACAAGCCACTATAGGTGGTTAAAAGATGGAAGTGTCGGTAACCATTGGATGTCCACAAGGAGGGGTACTATCCCCCTTACTTTGGGATTTTGTTATAAACGAACTTCTTAGCAATCTGAATAACGAAGGCTTATTTACCCTGGGATATGCAGATGATATAGTCGTTCTCATAGAATATAATAATGAAAAAAGTTCTGAATAAGGTAGAGGCATTGTGCAACAAGGAAAACCTTACGGTAAATCCTGCAAAAATCAACCTTATACCATTCACCAGGAAGAGAAACCACGGAGGCATAAATCCTCGGAAACTCTTTGGAGAAACTCTACAAATACCTGGGTGTAATCCTAGATACCAAGTTGACCTGGAACCAGCATTTGTAGAGAACTACCAATAAGGTTAAAACATCCTTAATGATGGCAAGAAGAACCTTTGGAAACAAATGAGAACTTAAACCAAAAATGATCTATTGGCTATACACAACAGTGATAAGACCAATAACGACTTATGGTTCACTAGTATGGTGGCCAAAATCAAATCAAAGACAAACAATAAACCAGCTCCTTAGTGTCCAAACACTGGCTTGTCTCTACATAACTGGAGTATTCAGGAGCACTCCCACAGCAGCAGTGGAAGTTTTCTTGCAACTTCCTACCTTAGATCTAATAATCAAAGACGAAGGCAAGTATGGGAGCGCATCGTTTAAGCTGTACGGGCAATTGGAAAAGATATTTGGGGACACTCCAAACTAATAACCGTAGTGTCCGACCCAAAGTTAGACATAGAAACGGACCACATGTTAACAAAATATTCCTTTCATAAACCCTTCGAAGTACGGATAAACCGTGAAGAATGGCAGCAAGGGAAACCACCAGAAATGCAGAACAGCCTAGTATGGTACACGGATGGCTCACGTACAAATAACGGAACCGGAGCTGGCATATATGGTAGCAAACCAAGATACATTACCTCTACATCTGTGGGTCAAACTACCACGATATTCCAAGCAGAAACATATGCAATTTTAGCAGTAATAGAAGAGAACATATTAAGGGGTTACATAAACAAAACCATTCTTTGTTCCAGATTAAGTCAAAGCTTGTCTGGAATTGCCTTTGCAGCCTCCTAACACTGGCAAACGCCAACAAGGTAAAACCTGTATGGGTACTGGGCCACAGAGGCATAGAAGGAAATAAAAATGCAGATAAACCTGAACCTGTGGTTGGCACAACAAAAAAAGCTGTGAGAGTAGCAGTGGAAAAATGGATATCTACAAAACACTCAGACCACTGGAGACTCTCACCAAGACAAAGACAAAGCAAAGCTATAATGGGTAACCTCCCCACAAGCTGACAAAAGCAGTCTTGCAGCTTAGCTAGACTCAAATCAGAACAGTGCCAGGACTCTTAACGGAAGAGGAGACTGCCTTCCACATAATATTCGAATGCGAAGCCCTAGCTAGCAAGATTTCTAATCTTCAAAGGCATCGATCCTAGTGAGATACAACGGCCACCCAACCTAATCAACAAACTCCTAGACCTGGTAAAGGGGACGGAGATACTTGACTGAAGGAAAGGCACAATACGCCCAAGAGGCCGCAGTGCTAAAGAGCGTAAATAACCCTCCCCTTAGACAAATCAGTGAATTAATAGTGCTGTATTGCGTCATAATAACTGTGAGTATATTGTAGCATGTATTAAGTAATGTAACGCGATGCTGCGATTCCATTGTAAACATTATACTGTGATATTTACTTGAAATTATATGATCTTATGCCAGTATATATGGTGAGTTTAGTTACGGTTGATTACATTTATGTGGAGCTTTCTTTCAGGAAGTATAGTATAGTGTTTGGTATGTATTGAGTTTACAAATTCTCGTTAGAACACCGTGGTGCATTCCCCGTTATTTACAAATTTGTTGGCGCTCGAGCGTTTGTTTAATTATTGTTCTACCGTTTTACTTTCGTTATTAAGAACTACACGCGTCCAATCGCTGAGCTGGCGGCCGGCTTCTGCACCTAAGTGTACCTAATTTTATTCTTTGGAAGATCGCCCAGTAAATACAGTATTAATGAGCTAACAACGTAGCTAGGTACGAGGAAAGAAATGGACTCAAACTCATTAATCTATGAAGTAAAAAACTGACCGGTAAAATGTTATGGATTCATAGAATGGATAGAGGACCCAACACTCTGAATCGGCAAAAGCAAAGACGCAAATATGACATTCAATATAAATTTTTTACAGAATTTAAATACAGGATGGGTTACGAAACCAGAAACTCCTTACTATTTGGGACTGCAACCCAACGTACATATTTTATGTCAAGACAGATACCCAATATTTACCTAAAAGGCATATGTGTCATAGCCCACCCTGTGTACATATATGTGTAGATGCCTTTTAAAATAAATTGCCAATTAAATATTTTAGAAGTTGGGCTCTTTGCATATACGCCATATTAAAATAGTTGGATATTTATAAATAATAATTCTTTCTGTCGGTAAGTAAGTTTTGTCTAGCAATTCTGTGAGATTTCTATATTAACATACAAATACTTTATAGGTTAATTCCGGTGCACATCTTTTTAGTTTATCAATTTCTGATTAGATAGCGCTCGTTATAAGTTAACGTCGACACTGGTGTGATTTTATATTGCATTGTCTAGTGCATGGTAGAGTAAATCACCAGAAATATTTGCAATCCTTATTCAACGAACAGGTAAGTATTTGCTGAAAATATATAAATAAGCAGTTAGGAATAATTAATCAGGTAAACTGTTTAAAACTGTTGAGTATTTCTTGGCATAGCGAGTATGGTGGTAGTGGTTAGTGTGGTAACAACCGTAATTATAGAACATTCAAAACTTAGTGACGTGGTATTTAAGGACTCATATTTGCTGTAAATACAATTTTTTAAATTGAATTTTAAATCTGCATGTTCCCTCATAGATGTTTAAATATGAGGGAATACAGGATTTTGAAAGAAAAATGTTTACTAGAACTCGAATTCATAGTATGTCACCATAGTTTTTTAGTGTACGTGTCTATCTGAGTACCGATCAGTACAAAACAGATAACAATTTAAATTATTTAATTGGAATGTTATCTTTGGTCTTCTTGATTAGATATCCACTCAGTTCATGTTATACTTAAAATTCCAGTTTTTAAGGATTGCGTGTTCAACTGTAGTTTCAAATTCCCCAATTTCCTTGGATACTTTTCGTAATTTACCCTTAGAACCTGCTAAATATATTTATTTTTTATGATTGCACCGATACGTAAATGGTCAATATTAAAATAAAAGTTCAGCTTAGGCCACTTCATCTTTATAACTTGGATATTTAATTTGTGTTCGGGACTTGTCGGCTCGCACAAGCTACTTATGTTTTGGTTTGTGTTGCAGGAGTAACATGTGAACAAAATAATAATATTAATAGCCTTTAAGCATCCAGATATGTTGCTTATATCGCTGTTCTTCGGTCTCCCTTTTCCTTTTCGGCAGTCTTGGATACAATTCTGTCGTAGTTCAGAGCTGGTCAAATTACTTATAACAAGAAATTAATTATCAAGTACTAATCACCACCCAATGAAGTTGAATTACCAGATTTTTAATTACTCAAATGAAATAGTAATTCAATTATCAATTACTTGGTGCTTATAATTGGGCAACATAAATAAATTACTTTTTTAATTACTTTGTCTAGAAACTGTTGTCGTATATTTATGTTTAGAAGTATTTAGATAGCCATGTGCTAGTACATCGTTTGAAACAAACAAATTGAACTTAATAAAAAAATAATTGGCTGATTTTGGTGTCAATCGACTCAGGGCGACGCAAGTAAGCCAGTAGTAGGGTTTTCACATTTTTATAACTGACTTTTTTTATGTGGATTTTCTAACCTCAAAATTAACTCGACACACAAAATGGATCACTCTTGTACAAATTAATATTTCGCGTCCAATTTGGGTGCAGAACGCTAGTACTAAATATTTGTATCGCACTTTACTTTCTATTCTGTACTTACCGCAGACATATTTTTCACTTCTTGCAGAATAATTATTCGCAAGCTGCAATGCTACATGCTGAACAGCCTACACCACATAAGAAACGACACATGCATGTCCCATCTACAAACATGCTCGCCGACGCCAAATTGCTCGTGTACAAAACTGGCTGTTATCCGACTAGTCATAGGAAATCATAAATTACACTTACATTGCTTCAGGAATTGCAATTTGTTTAACATGTGTTAATAAGGCCTTATCTTTTTTTTGCGTTTTGGTGATTTAATATCTCTTCGAGGTCAGTAATTTAGTAATTGAAAGATCAGAAAGTCATACAATTACTGCAAGTAATTTCAATTACCACAATAATTCAAATACTAATCAAGTAATTTCAATACTTTAGAGTAATTTAATTAGTCAAAAGTAATGAGTAATTGAATGTAGTAATTAATTACTTTCAAAAAGTAATTATGAAGCACTTTTTAACAAACTAGGCAATTGCCAATTACAATAATCGAATTTTGAAAAAAAAATTCAATTTCAAAACCAATCAACAAAGAGGAATTTAATTAGTAATTTAATTACAGAGTAATTAATTACGGTCCTGCTATGTCGTAGTTTTTGTACATCTTTTCTCCTGGCTACATTCTGTCTTCTTTTCTTCGTGTGCCTTTAATTCTGCTGCCCACCATGGCGTTCTTTTAAAACCTGTGTTAATTATTCTGCCGTTCCACATCAGTCACGTGCTGCTTCTACTATGCATTTTTATCGTTATCCATCTGCCTTCTCAATCTCTCCAATTTTTGCCTCTTGCTTCTTTGCTAGGTTGTCTTGGTATTTCTTCATAATGTATTTTTTCAGAACGTAGCTTTTAATTTTCTATTTTTCCGTTCCTTTCTATCGATTTTTGTTATTTTACTATCATATCCATTTGAAAAAAAATAGTATTAACTTCCTGGTCCCCATTTCACCCCAACATCCTTGGTTTTTCTCCAGTTTCATCTATCTATTAGACGTTTATCGAAGATCGACTCCTCATTTCTGCTGTTTTGTACCCTTGTATACTTGTGTATGTTCTTGTGGGTGAATTTTATATTCGTATTTACTAAATCGTTTGTCATCCAGAATTCCATAATTATAACATTGTTGCTTTTTACACTTTTCGTCCTCTAAATCTTCAATGAAATTGTTTTTATTTAAACTTTTTCAGCTTCATTAAAGCCGTATGCTACTATTATTTGCCATATGCTTTTTTCTTCCACAATTATTACTTTACTGCCAATGTGCTTTAACTTACATAATTTCCATTTATTATTGTTTGTAATATACTATGATGTACTTCTAAACTCACCCCTCCTTGGGCTCATTTGTTATTCTCCACTACCGTCCAGTACAAGCAATATCCTTTATTTAAACTCAGAGCTTGGCCAGTCCTTTTATCTCCGATACTCCTATGTAATGTAGTTTTAATTTGCCCATTTTCTGGATTAATTCCTCTTTCTTGCTGTTTATGCAACTGATTCCTGTTCCTGATCCTATTTTTATAAAAACCTGCATTCTTGCTAACTGTTAAACAAAAAATACAAAAAAAATTATGCAAATACAAACGCATTTAAGTCATTGATTCGCGAAGAAGTATAAAGTGCCACCCAGTATTTAAAAAAAACAGTTGAACAAAATAAATCTCGGATTTCGGGGAATAACGAGGCCACATTGAACAGACGTGACTATAGATATGGTATTATTTATCGCATACAAAGCAAACTCTTCGCTCAATCGCCGGATAACTAGCATATGTCACCAAAACTACTCGTCTGCTATTCTGAACAAATAAAAAATATAACAAATTCGAAATAAACACAAAGCTAATGAAATTGGTGAACTACTGATAGTTGCACACTAAATATAAATTATGAAGCAAGTAAAATCGGTAAATGTATGCTGAACACCAATGTCGAAGCTTATTAAGAAATAACATGAAGAACATCGGGATTACTTGACCACGCCTAAAAATAATGCACTTAATGCACTTTTCTCAATTTTAGACAAGGGTAGATAAAATTTTGTATAATACATGTGTGATAATCTATCATAAGATACGTGTGTGCTTACATTACTCGTGCTAAGCACTCGTTTGTAATTTACACACATGTATATTAATGATGCTCTTATCCCGCTTGTATAGTAAATAACTATTATTCACAACCATATATGCAATAACGTCATTACTTAATTTTAAAATGTTGGAAATATGCCATTACCAACTTACAGTTCTGCCCCTGGGCGGGAAGTAGGTTAGCATTTCAGCGAGTCAGAAGTAATACATTCAGATTTTCGCAGCACTGCATTATTATTTGCTTAACGTCAGTTTGAATAACTGTCAAATCAGTTTTTCCAATTATTGCTTAAAATAAAGTGGTTGTGTATAAAATAGTATACTTACCACGGTGAAAAGTTTCATTCCTGTCTAGCAATAATGTTAACCTCTCGAGAGTAATGAAACGCTTTCCATCTCGGTATGTAATATACTAATAAATAAACAAGCGTCTAAACTCATTCATTTCATTCATTAAAAAGAATGAAATGAATGAGTTTATTATCTGCTAATCATCAAAACAAAATATCTATTCTAACTCTCCGATTTAAGCAAAGCTTTTGTTACAATTAATCACAAAATTTAGCTATCTTAAATTTTATTGGTCTATTATCGAATTCTGTTGATATGCTTCGTAGTAACTTAACCGAACGTGTACGCCGTAAGATTGTAAAACAGTATGTCAACTTAGATATTTATTACGAAGGGCGTGCCGCAGAAATCTATTTTGGGACCCTTATTATTTACTATCTAAAAGGTTTGTTTCTGTAAAACGGCAAAAACTATTAAGCTTCAGATAATACACAAGTATATCATTCGTTTAAGCTAAATAGTCACCAACATGCATTAAAAAGCCTTCAAAATTATTTAAATTATTCAAAAATTTTGAAAAAACATTTTTTGACACTTAATCCATCTAAATTCGTTATTGTGTTGTTAGGTAGTAGATATAGTATAAGTTTTTTAAAACCTAAGATTAAATTATCAATCAATAATATTCAAATTCCAGCTTCAGATATAATACTCAGACTCTAAATTACATAAAATAAATCATATTTACATCTTAAACTCAGAGGCATTACTTGAATTACAAAATGAAAATCATGCTATGTGAAGCTTTAGTTCTTTCCCAGTTTTCATATTGTTGTCAAATTTATGGTGCTGCCATTGCTTAAAAACATGTTATCAAGAATTCCAAGAGTACAAAACTCATGTTTGCGTCTCGTATTTGGCATAAAATTTTTTTATCACATTTCTCTCAAACGTGTCGAATTACAGTGGCTTAACATGCAAAAAAGACGATTTCATCACTCAGTAACTCTTTATCATAAAATAGTTCTCAGTAAACAATCCCAATATCTATACAGTAAAATTACATTCAAAACAGTATCAAATTTGCTCTAACCACACTCGCGACTGTGTGAGTGCCAAATAACTAGACAAGTCCGGGAAACGTGCACACTTACCCTGGAAATCTCAAGGAACAGGCTCAAGGCCTCGGTTCAAATACGCTCAGGGAGAGGGCTTGGGTCTACAACGAGACACCGCAGGGCAAGCGTGTTGACATCTATATAGGGTGTTACTAAATAAAAGAGCGCCACAAGGTTCAAGTGCAAGAGACCCACGTTTAACCGGACCTTGAGGGTCAAACGGGGCGAAAGATACTCATGTGCTACTTCTGAAAGCCACAGCGCAGCGACAAACACGACAACCTACCTGCAATGCTCATCCGCCACGTCCGGGTCTCACCTTACATCGATCGTAACATAGTGACTCAGTCACCCTGTAAACAAACATGCACAATACACAAGAGACAAATCATAAGACGGTACAGTTAATACATTTATTGGGCCACTTTACATGACCAAACAAACAACTTACAGTAGTACCGATGTAGTTGGCACGTATAACAATCTGTAATAACGATTTATAGGGAAACACCTTGCTGGGAAGCGCTCTACCCAAAGGCCACGACGCACAGCTGAGCCGAACAACAAATACAATTCGATTCCAGTTAAAAATCGGCTTAGGCCTCAACAAGTATAATGCTCAAGCATAAAATTTCTATTTGAGATCGAGTCACCAGAACGCACTGACTTGCAACACTGAATTCTAGGACACATACGTTAAATTTGTACGAGAGTTTTCTATGCATTAATTAGGCGTCAGGCGCAGACTTAAAAAGGTTAATTGACAAGAACAAGCTGACTTGCAGCACTGAATTTTAGAACACAAACGTTATTGCAAGAACATGCGGGCGAAACGGTTTATTATTATTACACAGATTTACCTTGGTAGCTAGCTCGGCTTCAGATGGGCGATGGCATTTGTACCAGCGTCGATATCTCGCCACGCACCTGGTGTGTATCAGAGATGAAAAGCTGCGATGTCCTACATAATCACTTGCATTAAGCTTGGGTGAAATGTGTCAAATGCCCCCTTGGCAATTATACGGATATCAGAGTGGCCGTTGGATGGGTCACTCAGGCAAAGAATCCCGCCTCACTTATGACGCAGAAAATGGGCTTCAACAGCCTCCCTACGAACTGATGACCACAACAAACCCGCGAACGGACATTGCCATGCATCACGAGTGCTCACAACCTTTGCCAAGAGCCGTCTGCCACCAAACGAAAAACAGAAACACAATCGTGACCCCAGCTGTCGCCTCGCGTGATCAGCTCTGACCACTAGGAGTCAAGGTCTGGGCGTCATAGCGTCGAGGCTGATTTAGCTCGGGAGAAATCGACTGATGTTATCTCCCTTGCTCCCACCGGATATGCTTCTTGAAAATATTAAAACTAACTCTGTAATCAGCGCCCAGACAGGCAGCTGCAAAATACGACGGTATAGAGATTCGTACGAAAGCTAAGCTGACGAGCAAAACCTAAAGCCACGCTCGGGTCAAGATCTTTGTGTAATGCGGAAAGCTACCGTATAAAAGATACAATAATCCTTAAACGGGTCTGAAATACAGGCGGAGTCGCCAGTTTGGTACCAAAACTGCTCTAAATGGTTGTGTAGTTAATTGAATTACGGAAAACTATAAAATGGCCTTACAATACGATGCCATACAACCAAACTGTAGCTACCTTGCTGTGGTAAGATTAATTAGTTAACCTGAAATGTTGCTCCAATAGATAACCCATATACATTGCATTAATAATGTTTAGAATAGTTTGTTTATTTGATTGAATAATTAAATAGTTCAATAACAAATGAATGAAATAGGACATGAAGGTGTAGTACAAACACATTAATATGGTAAATACATATGCAAAAAATAAACAAACAATTACACAATACAAATCTTAAAAACAAGATGAGTTTGGAGATCCAAACTTGAAGTTGCGAACAGAAACACCGGTAATTTAATAATTGATTACATGTTAATAGTGAAATCGATTAAGCAACTATTCGAACGGTAACATAACGAGTAGCGTTGACAACCCAATAGTGAGGAAAACCTTAACGTTTTACCATAGATTAAAATTAATTAAATTTTTTGTATGCCGTACATTGTAACCATTGTAACCATTGTACGACTATTCAGTTCATACAGCATACATTCAATATTTCATGTTGTAGTCATATAATGCTTACCCCACGGCATGTGACTTAAATATACTTCAAAACTGCTATTTGGTTGGAGTCCAAATATCTTCTTGTTTGTATCATGGAAGCTACTAATTACTGTAAAAAAAAGACCAATTTCTGTCTTCCAGCTTGGAATGACGGACAGCCCAAACTTTACAATCAGCTCTCGGCAAGAGGAAGCGTCTCCAGATGTTACTCACTTGAAATGCGGATCGACTTTCACGGTGTAAATCTCAACTCTTACAACGAGCGCTGCATGACAAATGCATATCGAATTAACCAAAAATATAGGATGAATTCCATCTACTCAATAAACTTAGCAAATCCTTTGCCTACCCTCTAAATTTGAAACGTTTAAGTCTAAATGCTTTCTTCAAGGACTCCTCGTGGTACAGTGTTCCCATAAATTCCATTTCTCGTCGAAATGAGTCAATTGCGAGCGACAAAATGCCCTCGACAAATTAACAATATAGCCGTCCCGATATATCCGTAAACCAACATACGAAATACTCCACCATGCATGTAGGTACCACAATTTAAGGATCGACTTGGGCAAACCACTACCATCTTCTTAGAGCTTTGGATAAAGAAGAGAATTCAAGTTTTCAGCGTTCAGCCGCTTTCGAGCTCTCACGCATAGACGTACGTTCCCAGACGACAAACTCGTACGGCATATATTCCGAAATTACAAACTGTTAGACTCTAAATTAACGTAAAAGTGAATCGTAACACAATTTTACAGGTTAGAGTGTGCTTGTGCGTTATATGTATATGTTTAAGTTTATATATATAGTGAGAATAATATAAGACTGTACATGGCTGAATTATGCAAAATTAGACATAGGAAATTTACTTAATGTTACCATGGTATTTGTAAACAAAACAACAACACAGTAACTACAGAAAAAACTGACAATTGTTACTAGCATGGGTAAATTGATTAATGCTAAAATAAAGTTGCCAATGTATAGTCTTACATTATTCACACGGTATAAATTTATCTATCGCTTTAATATGGGATTCATATTTATAGGCTGTAGTGGAAGAACAAGGACAGCTTGCTGGTATTTAAACTGAAAATTAGAGATTTTTCGTCTGCACATGTATATTTTTATTGTTCTATGTTAATTTATATTGGTTGGAAAATAACTCAGTTATTACTATTATTATTATTGTGTTGCACCAACTATTGTCGTAAACGGTCGGAAGTAAACGCGCGGTGGTAGTTCCAGTCGGATGTAAATCCACATCGGTGATAATCTAAGTCGGTTGGTACACCAAGTTGATAGTATTTTAGTTCGGTGACATATCATGTATGTGTTGCAAACTTCAAAAGTCGGTGGTAGTTTCAGTCGGATCTAAATTCACATAGATTATAATCCAAGTTCTTGGTAAACCACATCGGCGGTGGTTCATGTTGGTAGTCCTTTCACATGGAATACCTATTCTACAATACATACAATTGGTGATCTGAATCTGAGTTCACTTTTTTTGATTCGTGCAATAGCATAAAAAGATGTTTTGGAAAATCACCACTTGTTCAGTAAAACATCACTTTTCTAAAGTAGTTGCCTACTATACTCTTACAATACTTTTACAATTATGTGATGATTTTAATTATAACGTTGTTATTGATTTTTGAGGTATAACGATGTTTAAAGAATGTTTCCTGGTCGTGTAATTATCAAGGTTTCGGTAAAGGTGTTACGAGCAATAAGCGATAAAGAAGAATCACTGCATATTATATGCATGCTATGTCAAACAACTGATACTTATAAAAATATTATGTTGCAGGAGCTGCTGATAGTGAGAAAATATGGGAGAAAATCTGGTTCGCATACTGGATCAAGTGATAGAACAACTGCGATGTTCTCAATGCGAAGGATATCTATCATGTGGGCCAGTGCGACTGCTTTCTGATGGAACATCAATCTGTGGCCAGTGCTCGTCACCAAATTCTGATGTGGTTTACAGAAACCTTATACTAGAAGAAACTATTTTAAAGAATGTCGCATTTCCATGCCGTTTTAAAACTAAGGGATGCAGAAACAACGTTACTTTCGGTCAAGCTATGGAACACGAGTCGAAGTGTGTTTATCAATCCTATCACTGTCCTTTGTCTGTACCTGATGAAACATGCTGTTGGCGTGGTTTACGGTCAGAACTGCTAGATCACTTGACCAAAAACCACTCTTCTCGTTTAGTAGAAGCTGCAAATTTTATTGTTCAGGTTGATCAAAATTGTCAGGGAATCTTTGGAGTATTAAAAAACGACTTGGTTCTTCTTGTTACATATTTATATCAAAATAGCACGCATAATTTGAATTATGACGTTAGATATTTTAGCACAGATGGGGCAGTTTCTGCAACTTATGAAATTAATATAGAAAATAATGAGATTCCAAACTGCCATTTTTCTCTGAAAGAAAATCAATGTCCTATCTTTGATAGCTGTTTTGACAAACTAAATAATATGTTAAATTTAAACAAGTATATGGAGGCCTTGGACAATCCCAATAGTATTAAAATCAATATTATTTTAAACGACACAACCTTGAAAAAGTTAGCTCTAGAAACCGTTACAAGTACTTTAACAGTAGATCACAAAAAACTTGCATCGCTTCAATGCAAGAACTGCCGTGAAGAATATCTGGTTTTTCCAATATTCGATGTGAATCAGTATAATACTGTTTGCTGCAAGTGTGCATATGTTTATTCTAATCGTAAGGAATCGACTGATATGAAACTCCGACAACGCATAGCAGAAACAAACTTTCCCTGTCGTTGGCAAGATTGTAATTTTATAAGTACCGGGGACATCATTCGTACACATGAAATATCTTGCCAGTATCGAGATTATTGTTGCCCAATATGTGGGAATTTCATTAAAGCAACATTTGCAGATGAACATTTACAAAATCATAAACAATGTAAAGTATCCAGAGATACTTTACCTTTACGTAAAACCTATGTCTTTCCCGATTTTGTTTATAGAATTGAGAATAATAAAGTTATTATTGTTAAGAGTATTACTAAGGGTCGTAAGTGTTGCGGAACATTGTTGTTGAGTTCTATGTGTGATGAAAAAGTCATTGTACAGTTCTACGCTATTATGGAAGGTGTTGCTGTTAATCTAGACGAATTTATTCTTTCTAAAGACACACCTAGTTTTAATTATAAGCAAATGCTTCTGCCAGCTTCTGGTTCGACGACGCTACATTTGCAGTTACGAAGTTCTAAATGAAATAACTTTTTGTAGTGTTAACTGATTATACTACTTCCTAGCTTGCTATCATGTAATCCACTGCATATAAAACAAAACTTAACAATTACTGTGCTTTCTATAACAGAACATTGAGTGAATCTTTTTTACACATTCAAGAGAGAAGTAATCCAACATTATGAATCTAAGGAATAGAATTACATAAAAGCAGTTACATTTTCAGGAATGTTACATACGATAAATAATATTTGCTATATTTAAGTATGAGTAGTGAATTAATTAGTATATTTGTATTTGATTCTATTTGTTACAACAACCACTGTCATATGACAATAGAATGCCTGAATGCGTTGTCTTTACAGTTGAAGTTCAACATAGTTATGGAGAAATAATAATAAACATTAAAAAGTGTTTCATGTATTGTATTATTTAAAAGGTAATATTGTTTTCGATAAGGTCTAGCAAAGCTTCTGAACTGTATTATGTTATGAACACCAGCGTTAGTAAATGATTCTCTTGGTTTTATAAATACATATATTGTTATGATACCTAAAGAACAGTTTTGGATGAATATTAATGTAAACATAAAATTTGGTAGATCAAAACAATCAACTTAGAAAAGTTTAAAAAGAATTGGCTGTTTGAATGAAAGTCATTAATAGAATTTGAATTTGATGCAATTTAAGTTGAGTATTCTGTAGTGGTTTTGAAAGTTAGAAGGTAAATACAAGCTCATGTTACATGTGACAAATATAACTTCTATTAAAAATAATATAATGAAGTAGGTAGAACTCAAATAAGTTTATTTTGTAGAGGGCATGAATAATTGTAACATAGCATCTAGACAAATTTTGTTATAATTATTGAAAAATAACAAATTGAAACAACATGTAATTTCGTATTTTGGTAGTAATAAAAAGCGGAAATTTAACCCTGTTTACTTAAATGTTATTTGGATAAGGTAAAAGTGGTAATAACTAAATCTACGAGGTGTAAAATAAAATGAAATATTAACAAGATCAAGATAACAATTACTGAAGATAATTTGGAATATGGTTTAACTAGATACTAGCTACTAGCAACAATAAGAAGCAAGAATATAATAAGGTTTGGATAGAATTGATTTAATTTCAATACTACAATTGATAAGAAGTTACATTGATTGAAAGGTCATTGATTGCTGGATTTGTTGAGGAACTACTGAGGACGTGTAGATCGGTATAAAGGAATTGGAGGAGAAACTACTGGATTCAGGATATTCTGTTGGTTACTGACAACAGAGATGGCTAAGATAGGAGTTAAGGGAGTAGAAAATTAATTTGGATTCATCTGTTGGAGCAAACTTGCCGTGAAGCCGTTGGAACGAGGGAAGCTGTTGGGGATGACAGTGGTGTTGGTGAAAAACAAGGGACCATTTCTGCAGGTAGTCAGGGGTTTGACGAATTGGCAGCTGTTTGTCAATAAGCAGTGCATCATAGCTGAACTATCTGGGGATCCGAGCTGTGAACGTCAGGACGAGTGCTGTCTTGAGGTTACTTTGAAGCGGTGAAAATGAGAGGAGTCCAGGTGGGTTTTCAATTTGTCCTATCGAAGCAGTAGTAAATAAAAGACAATTAGACAAGTGTAATTAACTATAATCAAATACCTTTCATATAATATTGAGTCACTAAGAGGTGAATATAATTCATATTTGTCATATTTGATTGAAAGTGTTCGCGGAGCACTATTTGACGTACAAGGTGACAGTTCATGTCATTAAACAATAAAATCATTATTAAAATAAAATAGTAATTAATAAGTAACTAGATAATCGAACTAACCCTGAAAAGAGTCTCAAAGCGCTACCGTTATTAATGAGAATATAATATTGAAGTTTCGATTAAATAATTTTCAATTTAGAAAATTAGTAGAGCAGTCACTACATAAACTAAATGGCGCCGCAACGTGGAGCCTTAACAATATTTACTTATTTCAATGTTGTTTCTTGTAGTATTGCTAATCATAACTGGTGCACTATGAAGTCAAGCGTCGGTGCCGAGGCCTAAGCCCCACTTGGAATAATTCAACCCCAAATGAAATGATCCATGTGGGCGCAATTGAATCTTTCCAGCTAAATCGTGTAAGAGATTTAATATAATGTAGAACATGTTGGAAGAAATTTATAGTCGAAAATAATTAAATACGAGATACAAGTAATAAACAGAAATCATATAAAAACATAGCACATTTCAAAGAAAAAGTGTGTGAGAAAATTAGCGCTCTACATGCTTATTTTAAAAAAATGTTCCGGAAAACTATACTACCTTGAATCCCCCTTTTTTTCGTACCAGAGCCTCACATGGATGAATTTGTAAAAGTCGGCGCTTCTGAAGTTAAGCAGAATAAAAGAAATACAATATCAAACCTGCTCTTACTTAATTACTTACTACCAGCCCCTTTTTGTTAAGCCCACTGCTGGACATAAGGCTACCTTATAATTTTCTACATTAGGCGATGTTGGGCTTTTTATACCCAATTTCCAGCGATTCTTTGGAAGCCATCGCTCCATCTTGTGGGTAGTGCCCCTCTATTACTCTTGTCATCTCGTGGTCTCCATTTTATAATTTTTTTTGTTCATCTCTCATCGGTTCTTTCTGCATAATGACCAGCCCAGGTCCACTTCGATGTATTCTCCTTATTATATCTTAGGCGTTTGTCAATTGGTGTATTATTTTATTCGGTATTTGATCTTGTATTGTAATTGTAATTCCAAGCATTGCTCTTATTTTTTCATCATGTCACTCTTAGCTTCTCTGCAGACTCTTTTTGTCAGGATCAGAAGTTTCAGCTCTATTACAGATTAAAGGTGTAACACATTAGTTGTATACTTTTAAGACAGATTGCAATTTCGTCATTTTTAAATATATTGGGCGTTCTTTCAGATTCCGTAATGAAAAAAGGAGGTTTTCATTAAAAAAAATCGATAACGCCATACCTCATACACGGGACACCCTATATGTATGCATTTTATTTCAAAAAATGCTCAAATAAAAATTAAAATCGACGGGTCCGAGCGTTTTTTCCAAAAGCTATTCCTTGAACTTTTAACGAATTTATTCACTACTTTAGGAAAGCACTGTATATAGAATGATAAAAAAATCCATTATAAAAATACAAGATGAATTTAAGTATACGAAAGAACATCATAATTAGTCAAAGGTGTATTTAGTAAATTAACGGATTATAATTTAAACCCAGTCAAACAATTCAGATAAAGAAACAGAAAGGTTCTAATATGTATATGAGTTAAATATTGCTTGAATAAGTGGTAAGTTAATGTCGATTACTTATTTGAAGAAGTCATTCAATATGTCAACTATAAGTAAATGTAATAGCATATTATCTAGAAGTGTTAAATTTTTAAAAATTACATGAAATAGATTACTACGGAGAATTGTATTGATAAAAATAATTAAAAAAAATTCGATTGAAAACGTAAACATATTTTGTAGATTTAAAATTGAAAATAAAAATACTCTTTTATAAAATGATTTATTAATCTGGTTGGTATATAAAGGGAATAAGTAATAATAGATTAACGAGATGAAATAAAAGAGAATTTTTAAAATAAATGTAATATGTATAAATGAAGAAGAAAGTGTATGGTAGAAGAACCATATAAAGTTAAACTGTGGTAATCTATTAAATAGTCTTGTTTGGAGTTGGGTGCAGTATCAAGTTTATTATTCCATTGTTACATCATGTGAATTAGATAAATGGTATTTCATTTACTGATAGTGGACATCGTCAAGCTTCTTATAGAAGGAAACATCTTGTGAATTGGATAGGAGGCGTTTTCAGTCACTGGTGGTGGACGTCATGGAGCATCTTGTAGGAGGTTGCAAACATCTTGTGAGATTTGGAAAAAAGGCATTACAGTTACTGTTACTGGTAGTTGATTGCATCCATACTTGGGTTGATGTGCAGTGAAAAGGAAGGTGTTTTCTGCTAAACGGAAGTTTTCAGTGTTAAGTTGGGGGACTGTGTTTGCTTGGGTGTCTCAGAGCTTCTGTGAGAGGATGGAATGCACATAGTTAAGTGAAGGAGCTGATTGAAGTGATTGGAGAGACTGCAACTGCAGGTATTTGTTGAAATAACTAAAGGACAACATTATAATAAAGTAAAAAAGATAATCAAAAAGCAAGTACTTACATTTTTATGTTTATGAAATTATAAGAATTGTAGCAAATAAGATTTTCACTGATTTTCCACTTTCATAGTTTTATATGACATTGACAATTGTAGAAAATGTCAAGTGTAATAATAATCTTTCTAATGGATGAGCCCTACCTGATTCAAGAGTAATTGTTTCTGCTGGAATATTTAATAAACTAGTCATTATAATGTATATCGAAGAGCATATAAATTACGTAAATTCATCTAAAAACAGAAATTCTTAGAAGCTAAAAAAATATCATACAGACTTATATAGTATAAAATTTACCTGAGCTGGTTACATTAATAAAATTAAATAGTATCAGTAAAGTCAAACGAATGAGCTAAAGCGTAACAAATATTGCTGTAACGTGGGTAAATTCTAATTGTGGGGGCAACATTAAACAAATAAACCACGTTGTTGGTACATGCCATAACATATGGCTCCGCACGTAGAGCTACACCATGTCACTATATTATACTTTTGTATATATCTAGGTTTTTATATTCTTATTCTTGAGTCACCAATATTATTTAAAGTTTCTGTGGACGAAGCCTTTCTCTTGGAAAAGAAAGTGCAGTTGAATGGGTATATCTATAAGGGAAGGATTATATATACGCTGCAAATTGCGGACGACCAAGTAGTTATTACGTAGGAGAAAGGTGTCGTGGAGTATATGACTATGAAACTAAGGAAGGAACACCAAAAATGGGGATTAACATTAATCATCGACAAGACAAAATATTTGCCGCTAGGGATACAGAAAGAAGAATTGGAGAAATAATAGAAATATATGAAGAAACCACATATTTAGGAACGAAGATATGCGAAGAAAGAAAGAATAAAAGCGAAATAATGAAAGAATTATAAAGAACTAAAAAGTAATTGGAGCAATAAATAAGATACTATATACCACAATGATAAAAAATTTGAAAAAGGCTTTACCCAGAACGTCCCTCGTCCGAATTAGATCAATTTGCAAATTTAAAAGAATGTGTCCCGCTGGGTTTGAACCCGCATAGCGATCGTAACCGCATCTTCGCAGCGATCGTAACTGCATCGATAAGTCCAACTGCGCCATCAAGACTTATAGAAATAAGTGCGGCGCGCGCGTCTCTCTTCTAGGGAACGGTCTTATTGTTGAAACGTTTTTTACTGTTTTGTGACATTATCCTGTATCGGTTGAGTCTTATTTTCGGCAAATGTAAAGCCTGATCTGTGTGAAAGTTATTACTTCCTTCTATTTCAGAATTAACCTAAAAATAAACAAAGTTAAATTTTTTTAAGGTGCTCGCCTTGTATATATTTCTATGAAATTGTGCCGGTTTCATGCGAGGTAGATATATAATATGTATGCAAAATATCGTCTTCCTCCGACAAATAGTTTTTGAGCTATACTGCTAACAGTCAGACAGACAGACAGACAGACGGAATTAAGAAAACCTCTTTTTTGTCATCTAAGGACCTTAAAACATTAAGATCTGAAAAAATCTCGGAAGGTGATTTTTTCGTGATTACATTACTTCCTTCGTCTTTCAGACGAGAGAAGTAAAAAAAAGTAGCACTATATGGAGCAGAGGTATAACAAATGACAGAGCAGAACAAAAATAAATTGAGAGTACTAGAAATGGATAAGGGGATAAGGAAAATTATGAGAATCGACAGCGACATAGTAAAAGAAACAGAAAGGAGGCAATTAATTGATTTGGATATGTTCAAAGAATGGATCAGGAACGAATACCTAAAATGGTTATAGAATGGATACCGCCGGAAAGGAAAAAAAGGGGAAGGCCAAGAAAGATCTGTAACGAAAGGGTACACACAGCAACGGAGAAAAGAAATATACAAGAAGAGGAGTGGCTGAACCGAACACAATGAAGGAATCTCCTGCGGATCGAAAGAGACAGACAGAACACATGACACCGGCAAAGAGAGATTTTTGAGTATTTTCCGCTCTGCTAAGGTTTCTTCTTTCTTCCCTCAATTTTTTTGGTTTCTATAGTAATGCTATTACCAGTTATTCTTTTCTATACTAGGTACTTGCTTAGTGGCTAAAGTTTGTTATGGAATTTTCTACCATTTGTTGATATTCTAGAGAATTTATGGGTGCTATCCAGAATTTATTATTCTTTTTGTTAATCATGTTGTATCTTTCTTTCTTTGGTTTATCATTAGTTTTGCTTTTTCAATTGTCACTTCCCACTATGGTATTATTTAATACTGTTACGTCTTAAAAACTACACTTCTTAATAAAGCTAGTCATTGTGAACATATTTTGCTGCCATGTGAAATTTAGGAACATCTTACCTCTTTCATACGTTCCTAGAGCTGTTTTAGAAATGTGTACTTTTTGTCATACTTTCGGGGTCAAATCGCCTACAAAAAGGTTATAACTAATGACATGTTGTTTCTCTTAAGACCTTAGTAATGTCTTCGTAAAAGAGTTCGACTTCTTCATCATGTTTATCTGCAATTGATGCATATGCTTGGATAATTTTCACATTGTATTTGCTGTTTAGTTCTAATATTATATGTACGTATGTAACACTCTAGTCGACATGCTTTGTATTTGTATGATGTTCTGAGCTTAGTTTTTATGTGCCATGTCTTTAACTGTAACTCCGGCATAATATAAACCCTTCCCTGATTTGAACGTTAGTAGTTTCTCTCTTTTTCGTTTCACTTCAGCCAGTCCCACAACATCTCATCTGATTTGATTGGGCTTTTAAAATTAAATATTAAGAGCATTTTATCATCAACGCCATTAGCGCTTGCCTAACAGTATTGACTTCTTCCTTCAATTCCGCAATTTTACTGTCAGATAACAGGGTTCATACATTATAGGTAGCAATTTCTAATCGCTTTCTATGATAGCCACGTCTAGCTTGGGGATTCGGTTCTTCACATGTCGCCGTAAACCAAAAGACTCTCTTTCATAACCACAAGGAGTTTTTAGCCATTTCTCGCCGCGCTGGTCAGACGTGTCGGCGAGATGTAAAATTCAGCCGTCTCACACCTGAGATACATATGCTGTTTACAGCCGCACATTTTGGGTACAAACGCTGCCAATGCGAACCTCAAGTTATGGATATGGTCATTACAACGGCTGATTACTATACAACTGGTGCATTGTCCTCTTGAACAATGTTCTTTTTCTAGGTCAAATTCAAGCCCTTTTTCTTCATTTCATCCTCAGTTGTAATATAGTGGTATCTCGTGCTTCCCTTTTCACGACAGTCGATAAAAATTATCTAAAAAAAAACACAGTTGCCATGACTCTAACTCAGTCTTCTTTGGCCTCTGTTCACCGCGCTGTACACACTGTTTTGACTGTTGCTTCATCTCAAGCGCGTAGTGGTTGATCCACGCCTCCTCAATAGTTATGAATTTTCGCAAAAGTTCCGGTTTGATTGAAACGCTTCAAATTTAAGGAAGCAACATCCGCTTGCACACGTTTTAAGGCCCATGTAAGAAATGCGACACCCATCGTACGCATTGTTTCTTCAAGTGAAAGATGTTCTGCACAGATTTCGCTTAGAGGCATATTCTCTTCGTATTTCTCTAACTTTCATTCTACTTTCGGTCAAAACGATTCTGTGGCGGTAGTCGCCTAATTAGGACACACACTGTGGTAGATATTCCGGAAGCTGAATCCCGGCCAAAAAGTCAAAGAAAAAAAAGTCACGAAATTAACGCCCCCCGAAAAAAAAATCACCCGGAAAAAAGCCCCCCGAATAAAAGTCACTGGAAAAAAAATCACCCGGAAAAAAGTCATACGGGAAAAAAGCCCCCCAAAAAAGGCCACCCGGGAAAAAGTCTGCTTTCGTTACAGTTACCTCAACTGGGTTTGGCAAATGATTGTGTTCGGGAGCCATCTCAGGACTAGTTTTATCTAAAGATGTACTTAAACTTCCTTTGCACTATAAACAAATTATGAATAATAAATAAGTATAAGTAGAAATTTTTTTACAGTCTAACACTCCTGATACATTTCTATATGATATACTTTATTATAACATTTCACAATTGACTTATTCAGATAATCATTTGACTTTGGCTTTCACTTTACTTATTCCGTTTGTCAGTTAATACAAATTAAGATCTGAGCTCTGATGTTACCAAACAACTATCCCAACTAAATCAACTTATATGCTCGAACCTTTTTAATAAACTATTCACAATTTAACAGTAACTGTATCTAATCTCCCATTCGTTGAACAAATTTCAATTCACAATTCACAATTTCAACAAAATGGTAAAAAAATGTTAATTTTTTTACGTTTTTTTTGTGTTAAAAAAACGAATTTTATCATCACAAATCAAAAGTGGTTATTTGTACAAATAATAATAAAAGAGATACTTTTTTCTACGATCGTGTCAAAATGACAACGTTTTGCACAGTTTCTAGTGTCAAAAGCGAGGTTTGTAGCACACTTAATATTAGCGCCCGAAATTCGACTTATTCGCACTTTGCCATTTGAGGAGTTTTTTAATACTAAATTAAAGCAAGCTTTGCCCTAAGTTTGAATGTCAACATAACTTGGAATATCTAACACAATGTGAAGACGTTTTTATATTTCTGTTACGATCGTAGAAAAAATAGCGTATTATACACGTATATAAGATCCATTAAAGCACTAGCGACGTTAACAGAACTCCTTAGCGCGTCGTGCTTTAAACGCGTACTTATACACTGGTATCATAACATACTATTTATCCAATACTCAATAGTAATAAGGTGTTTTAATAGTTCATTTTGCACAAGTAAACTGGGCTATTACTAGCTTGTTTACATCATTACCCGGATTTCTTCACCGTGGGTTATTACAAATAATGTACTCGAGCAGAGACCCCTCTCGGCCTGTAATATGACATACTGGTACCATAAATAGTTTGAGTTTAAAGATTGGTACCCCACTACAGATTTTGCCGCTGTCAAACTGACAATTCACAATTTTTAGTCAAATATCACTATCAAAAACACAACTAAACAAGATTTAACATTAGAACACAAGAAGAAATAAAAACTATTTATCTACATCAATAATAAAGGATTTTTTTGGGTGCAGGGTGAACTGCAGCCTCAATGAGCCTATTGTGCTAGCTCCAAGTCATGTATGTGTATGTATTGTTGTGACTCTATGTTGTGGCGCTTATTTATGTATTGATTGACTATGTTATAATGGTCTTTATATATTAAAATGGTTTTATGTTATAACAATAATCAAGTAACTTATTTGCCCTTTTATAATTATATATTATCAATATTATTAAATTGCTAACTCCGATATAAATATTTTTACTCTTAACTAAAACACAGGCACAACTTGTACGTCTGTCACCTGTTACTTTGGATTATGCAAATGCAAAATCAATTACAAATACTTTCTCGTTACATTTACTTGTCATTCAACAAATATTAAATAGTAAGTACTTCCCTCTTTAAAATTACCTTATTTCACTCTTTCTATCTTTTTCTTTCAGTTATTATTCAAATACCTGTATTCTGTCACCTATTCATAAACCTTGATACTCTCCTTTACCAGGCCAAACACATCCAGCAATCTCACAAAGATCGCTCAACGTCCTAACAAATCCCAGCACGAACTCCGTCAAAACCAACTGGATCCGCAAAGACTTCCTGGCCAAAACACGACAAGGCACCTACCAACTTTCTCCAGCAGTACTGTCAGCAGCAAACGCCATCCACGTCGTTCTATCAAAATCCTCAAGCCACCGACAACCTAGTATCACGAGACTCAACTAGATGCAAGTAATAAGATGTCACTTCAATGACAAGCTTGTCGAATTATAACTCCATTAGATGAAAAACTCCTATCCACCCCATGAAACGCTCACTCTGCTAACAATCTCGATGTAAACCACTTCCAGTAAAAAATCATTCGCTGTTATCCAATTCATATGATGCAATGTAATTTGACAATAAACTCACTTCAGCATCCCTTTGCAAAACTTTGCTTTTATAGATTATAACTGTATTGCTTTGGTATTCTCACCACATCCATATTGTTCATCCATATCGTCTGCACATCTTTTAATCTTGTAACATTTTACTTTTATTTTTACCATGCCATTTTTTTTCAATTCGCAACCCTTTTATACACCAAACAGCTTTTACACCTTTATAAAGGTTTAATTTTCATAATTTTTAACCGCTTACAAATTGTATTATCTGTTTTTGTACCAAGTTATTTTTACATACTTCTAAATAATAAAATATCTTCTTAGTGCTTTAGTTTAGCATATATTTTACAGTCCAACACACTATAGAAACTTGATCATATTTGTCTAACACCCACTATGTTGAATGGTATTTCTCGAATAAGTATTTTCCATTAATTCCCTACTTTATTTCAGATAATAATTAAATTATGTTAGAATCCTACTGCTTCTTAATAATTTTGATATCGTTTTCATACTTAAATTCATCTTTGTAATTTTAATACTGTATTCTTTTAACCTTATTAATTTGATATTAAACCCTTATACTAAAGACCATAACAGTATACCGAGTGTCAACGAATTTATTAGACAAGTCATAACTTCTAGAGTATTAGGTGTATCAAAATGAGATTTGGTATACTCGTAGCTAAATGGTATAGGGAGAGGATAGGTATTATGCATCTTGGCTATCCATGGCACACTTGACAAAAGAAAATAAATTATTATCCAGTATTTTGCTGAGAAATATTTAATTTATGAGCTTATTTTTAATCCAATCGCAAATAAATTAGTATCGTTAGATTGGCCAAAATATCCTCTTTTCGGAAAGTGCTTGTCAAAAAAGGGTCGACATTTAAAAAAAAATAGTTAGACACGAAAATGTTATTTTGTCAACTTGTCTTATTCCTATCTATCATACTAATCACTAAAACTTTGCGATTGTAATTTTCTGACATCACCTGAGGTCCTTAGATTAGTTTGCGTCCAATCATGGCCACCTAGATGCAATACTAAAAGTGTCTCTAAAAAAATCAAGTAGGCTTAAAAAATGT
Source organism: Agriotes lineatus (assembly GCA_940337035.1). Taxonomy (NCBI): domain Eukaryota; kingdom Metazoa; phylum Arthropoda; class Insecta; order Coleoptera; family Elateridae; genus Agriotes; species Agriotes lineatus. Next base: position 89,605 of record CALNHX010003628.1, on the reverse strand, counting down.
CTAAAATGTCACATTCTGATCGAGAATTGTCTCAGAAATCCAAAAATATAAAAATATACAGGGTGTTCCATTTGAAAATTCGAAACCGGAGCCATTTCCGGTAAAACCGGAAGTGACCAAAAAGTGAAAAATATGCGAAAACTTTCCTCCCCCTATACCATTTGTCCATACCAAATCTCATTTTGATATACCTAATACTCTAGAAGTTATGACTTGTCTAATAAAATTGTTGACACTCTGTATATGTTTTTATGGATAGTTTTATATTAAAGAGCTGACTGAGTCATATGCCTTTTACAAGTCAATAAATGCCAAATGGGTTTAAGCTCTTTTTGAAATCCTTTTTTCTATTAACTGTTGTATTATGAACAGATTGTCTACGCTTCATCTATTGGAAATAAATACTCTCTAGTCGTCACTTATTTTATTTTGCATTTCTATTTGTAATTTAATTTTGATGATTTTGCCAAATAATCTAAACATCGCATCGTACAATTTACACTTAATCCTCTGTAGTTATTAGCATATGTTCGTTTTCTTTTTTTGTACATGGCTGTAATATAGGATACTCTCCATTTATTTGGCATCTCCGTTCTTTCCATTATCATGTCAAAAAGTTAGGTTATTTTGTCCAATAAGTTATCTCCACCGTATTTTATCAACTCCGTCATACACATGCTCGTCAATTTTTCATTGATTCTATAACTGTCTTAATTTCTACTCTTGTTATTCTTCTTCTACCTGCATGTCTTATTGGTTCTATGTTTTCGTTTTTATATTCGAGTCGATTCTCCCCTAATAATTTCTTATAATGTTACCGCGATCTGTCCCCGGATATTATTAAAAGCTTATTTTCCGTCCTGTTGGTTTTCATTGTTCTAGCGTTCTTTAAACTTCTATCGATTTCGATCCTCCCAGCTGGCTTTCAATTTGTTGACATTTTCGATTCCATTTGGTATTTTTCGTTCTTCTTCCCTTATCGTTTTATATTCCTCATACAGATATTGTTTTGGGTTAGCTAACCAGTTATTGTAAGTTTGTCTAATTTCTTTAATTAATTCTCCTAAGCTCTCATCTATCCAGCAGCTAGATTATTTCCTAAGTTCTTTCAGTCTTAATGCTTCATATGCAGCTTGGTTAATTGCCGTTTTTAACTGTATGTATTGTAACTCGTTTACTTCAGAGACTTGCATAAGATTTTAATTTAAGCGATTAACAACGAGTAACCTAATGTTTTCTTTTTGTAGTCGGCCGATGTTATACTGTGGTTCTCCTTCTACTTTATATGAGAGTTTTGTTCTTCTTGTTTAGCTTAAGCAAACGGAATAAATGGAAGTATTATTATCGATAGTACTAAATGATGGTAAGAGGCGCAGCTTCCTTCTCTTTTTACAACTACATACTCGATCTTAAAGAATAGGTTGTTCTGGGTAACCAGTAAGTCAGTTATAGATTTTTGGTTTAACGAAGACCTTGTCCATGTTAATGTGTATTGACGGATCTTTTTATGTATACCATACTTTTTATCCATTTTGTTTGCATGTATCAATCAATCGTATACCATTATCATTTATCACTGCATCTCCATATTGTTCTACTGTGTTATCATTTCTCCTTAGCGTTCATGTCACCTGCTATGATTATTTGTTTTTTATATACCGCCGTCCATTTGAAGTGAGTCACTTACTGAAACCAGTTACGAAGTCACTTTTTCATAGAAAAATGTAGTTAGTATGCGAGTTTTAAAAATATTAAGTAGCTATATTGCTATGAACACATTTTAAGGCTTTATGATTATAATAGCAATTAATCATATTTTAAGCATATCAAATAATATCTTACAAAATGTTTTACAATTAATTCCAAATCCTTTAGGTACACTGAAGTATGTTGCAGTAATTCGTAGCACCTCTAAAGAAGCTTAAAAAGTGTTTAGTTTGTGCATCAAGTGTTGACTGGTTTTTCCGGGATTGTGCACGAGATTCAAGCAGTGCAATTGGTGCCCCGTGAGCTAGAGGTAGGCAGCGACCTGCTTGGGAAGCAGTTGGAGCCCTAGGTGTGAGATAGCGGATAAATTGAAGGTGTTTGTCGCAACGGTCGAGCTACAGGAGTCGTTCTGCAAGCATCAGAGACTTGTATCGGCAAGCCAACGAAGAAACAGAGACCCAGGCATCGTGGAATTTGCTGGGGCTCGAGTTAAGCCCCAGTTTCCACTGAAAAAGCATCATAAGGGTCAGAAAAGTTCATCCTAAAATATTGAGTTAGTGAAGTCCAAGCGTGGCGTCGGTTTTTGTGCACTTCCGGCTGACGAGTTCTCTGAGTGTTTGTTGTTTGTGACGTGTATTTACTTACTGCAATTGTTATCATCTACGTAATGCTTTAATGACGTAATCACAGTATGTGGGGTTGGATTATCATATTTGAACTATTTAAATAATATCAGTATTGTAGCGATCCGAATAGTTAAATTGGCATTATACATAAAAGATAACAATAATTATGTTTACAGCAAATGTGTTTCCTATAATTTATATAAGTTAAGATAATATTTGCTAGTATGTAGAGACCCGACCCATTTGAGATACTCATTTATTTTACACAAAATTAAATAATAACAAACATTAATAATATCCACAAGTATATTTTATAGCAATATGTCATTTTTAAACCATATCAGTTTTTAATAAGTAATCAATAAGTTAACAATGCATAACTTGTAGTAGAGAAGATTGAAGATATGGAAGTGTTTTGTGCGTTGTTTGATAAAGGTTGATCAATTATTAATTAGTTATTAGTTAATACTATTTTAAACAATGCCACTACGTCGATTAGATTTTACTTCAAGTTTTGCATTGTTAACCTATCGCTTGCAATTTAAAATCATATCACTAAAAAAATTATTGTAGCTGCTTAATATTTTTAAAACAATAGTTACTTTCCTTACTAGCAATAATACTGACTACATTTTGCTATGAAAAAGTTAGGAAAGTGTCGTCGAAACTAGTTTCTGTAAGTGATCCACTTCAAATGGTATTTAATAGTATTTAACTTTTGACTTAGTGTTTCGCTATATATTTCTTTTTTTCTTATTCTTGTTCATCTGTGGGTGCAGAAACTGCCAGTATGACTAACTCTCTACCACAGTATCTAGTAACTATCCTAAGGGGTATATCACTAGTACCTTGTAAGTCTATGATCTTTTGTGTCACTTTCTTTTTTATTAGTATAGTTAGGCCTGCTGCGGTCCATTTAAACTTATCTACTTCTGACCACATTAGTGTAGTCTTCTACATTTATAGTTCCTTGCTTTTTTCTTCGTTTCTGGTAAACACACTATATTCAGCTTTCATTTCTTTATCTACTTCGCCAATCTTATTCGTAACACCTTGTACAGTACAGAATTTAAATCTCAAAGTCATTTTTCGGTGCTAGTCCAATGCTCCAAGCCCCCTCTTTTATTCGGGCTTGGGACCGGCAGGGACACTGATGAGCTACTCAATCCACCCAAACATGGCCCCAGGCAGAATTCTGCGGGCCTTCATATATTCAAACATAATAATAAATATTGCCACCTTTAACCGAATGGCGATCACGGCACTGGCTAACTCAAACCCACGGCAGTGAATGGCGTGGATTAGGGTTAGGCGGCAGTTCTTAAGGTTAGGAAATTGCATAAAGTAATTTAAAAAAAATACAAGCGCACGCCAGTCGTTAACCACGATACCTATACCAGTAGACCAGTAACAGGAGGCTTTACTAATAGTTAAAGTTATATCACAAGGCAGTATCAACAATGGCATCTGTGACATCTGCGACATTTGTGACATCTGTGACGGTGTAGAGGCTGGTGCTTTATGCGCTGGCATCTGCCGGTACAATGCCCAACTTGCCCCGGATTCGGGATACAGAGTTGGAGCGCGCCTTTGGTGCTTGCGCAGCAACCATTGTTGTGTTGTGTGTCTTGGTGATGTGTTGACCTTGTTACTCTATCTCTTAGGTCTGTGTCGTGACTATTTACTAAAGGTAATATGCTTAATATAGCAATTTAAAGCGCCACAGAAAACAACCCCATAAGAAAATGTCCAAAAAAGGACATCCAAAAATCCTTTTAGAAAACAATACATATTTAAAAAAATATATTTGGTGTTGCATGAATATTTATTTGAAAATGATGTTTTCGACATTTTTTCTTAAATTCATTACTTAATATAGTTTCTGTTTTAAACAGCTGGCACCAAAAAGTCCTGGCAAGACGACTCGAAAAAGAAGCGTTCGTAAAATCCAAGGAGAGGGAAAGCGAAACATCGTGCTTCATGCAGGGACAAATTATGGTATTGTGGAAAATGCCGACATCGTTTTTTCCAACTTCCGAAAGTACTGCTTATCACGGCAACATGAAAGCGGAATTATTTGGAAAATGGGTGCGAGAAAAACTATTACCCAATTTGAAAAAGAAACCCTTAATAATAATCGACAACGCATCGTATCATTCAATGCTACTAGAAAAGTAACCTGTGTCTTCGTGGGAAAAAAATGATTGGCTAACCTGCAACGATATACCATTTTCAAGAAATGCCCTAAAACCAGAATTACTAAAATTGGCATTATATTATAAGAAACCGAATAAATATTTTATAGTTAATCTTATTGAAGAAGCTGATCTCAGGGTTGCTACTTCTTCCGCTATGCCACTGCCAGTTTAATGCCATTAAGAATATTGAGGGTTTCTGTAAATAATATTATGACAGTCATATGGGGCGAGATAACGTGTTGAAGAGAATGTGTTAAAAATGTGGAAAGAATCGTTAAACCACATAATAGCACCCGTTTAGCAGAATACAATTGCAAGAACCGAACATCGCGTTAAAGAGTGGTGAGATAAAAAAAATTAGATCACGTATTAGTTAATCCAATAATAATTAATACAGGGAAGTTTCTTCAGACTCGGATAAAAATGATTTATTAGGAATTGATTACTTAGGAAGTGATTAGAGCTAGAACTAGGCTTTCAGAGTGGAAACGCGCACTTGTCCCACTGTGACTAACTGGGGGGCTCTTTTGCCTTGATTACTTACTATAAATCCACATTCCAATGTAACAACCAGCACTGCTGCATGCTTGTGAATCATAGTTTTTAACAAATAATAACGAAGTAAAATATGGAAAAGAAAAATCCTAGGAGGAAAGATAAAAATCGACAAATGGAAAAGCAGAATGAATTAATAATTATATAAAGTGAATGCAAAAGCAAATGTAGGCAGGGTTTGAGAAGGTTTGGAAAAATACAACAACTAGTACCAGACAGTACAGTAAAGCAGACTTTAGAAGGAAGAAAACTAAACACCAGAAGGAGGGGGGATCTAGAAGCAAATGGAGGAATCAAGTCAAAGAAGAACTGAAGAAATTAGAGATTGCGAGATGGAAAGAAACATCAATATACAAGACCAAATGGAAGAAAGTCTTAAACAATCCATGGGCTATACATACACAATGGATGCAAGCCATGATAGATATTGAAGAATCTTCCAACGTTGCTTTCTGGAGATTCGAGATCTTAAGCTAATTCTTTGAATGTTTCTCCTGATCATACCAGAATTTTTTGCTTGGTGCCTTCAGTGTACTTAAAGCATTACCCCTAAAACACCCTGTATAACTGAAAGCAAATACAAGAAATTGTAGATAATACATAGTGATGTTGTACATCAGGACTGCTGATTTATTGTTAAAAGTTAACTTCGAGATAAAAAAAGTATTTATGGATGGAAAAAATATCTAATTATTTAAAAATACAAGGGTGAAGTTAAGCAGAAAATGACAGACTAATTATTCAAAAATTATTAAGAAATTAGATATAAAATTCAAATCAGGAAATACGTCTAATATTCAAAAACAAGAGTCTAAAATATAAATTAAAATTATCATCTTTGGATCTGTTGATAACAGAAAACAATTTATAATTAAAAAGTAATTAATAATTACTACAAACTATAAGTATGTTTGAAGAAATATCAAAGTTCTAAGCTGAGTTCATATTTGAATAAGTTAAGTACATAAATTCTTACGTTTGTTAACAAATTTGGACTAACATGTGTTGATTGAATATGAATTCAGCTTACATGGCATATTAATAGTTTGACAGTGACAATTGAGAGTTCTCAAATAATTCAAGTATTTTGATAGTTTTTCTAAGGCAAGAACCTACCTAAGATAAGAGAGGTTGTTCTATTACCTCAGCTATTAAAGGAAATAAATAATTTGATTAAATAAATTTCAATTAGGGCAAATATTTTATTTAAAGTGTTTTGAATTGAATAAATAGGAATAGTTTAGCAGTCTAGTAACTATCATGTAAATATTGGCTTGCAAAGTAGAGTCAATACTATATCAATATAGATAATTTATTATGTGATACATGTTACTAACTAAATATGGTATACTTTATATTATTTTTTAGTTGTGTTCTTATATAATAATTGAATTACATTATAGTATAAAAATATCAAAAGCTAAATGCGCTAGTAGTTATTCTCTAAAATTTGTGATAAAATGTATTTGTGTAGCCCAACCCAACTATGAATAAACATAACATAAAGTTTTTGTTATTGATTATTTACATTAGAATATAGTCCACAAGCAACAATGTTAACACAATTTCAAGTTTATCGAAACTTTGTCGCATTGTTATCTCTGCAACAATTAATCGCAGACTGAAAAAACCTTCGAATATCAAGCGCAACAGAGACACAGGTATTGTTGTAAATGATATTTTAACGAGCAACACTTGACATATTTGCTCTTGAGACTGCCGACGTTTAAAATCCTGAACATACATTATATTTGACGGAAAGATACTGAAGTCCTAAGATATACTTTATCGAATTTTTTTATAAATATCTTGTTTGCCATAAAACGTTTATTTGCAAAATGCTAATTGTACTTGATTGGCTAAGATGTCAAAGTAGTGAACATACGTGGCACAGAAAGACGATACCATAAAATATTTTATTATTTATATGCACGCACTTGTTGGCTGATTAATCATGTGATAAGAGTAGTCTTTAGTAGTATTTAACGATTCTAATGTAGCACAGGTTCACATAAATAGCATCAAATTCTACAGTAGCATATAAATGGCACCAAATTCAAAAATACAAAGTGGGAAGTAGTGATACAGTTTAGCTTCAAATTAATATCTAAATTATATAGGGTTCGTGAAATTAAAAATCAACACAGAATTTAAATTAGTATCATAAAAAGTGGACGTGACTACCTCCCTGGACTTTCCCATACTGGAAACTGTTCATATCGTCTTTATTCAACAGTCTTTACAACATATCAAAATTTCAACTCGATGACTCACGTCTTCACCGTGATAAGCGTTTACACTTTCACGTAAATTGCGGGTAAATATAAAAGAATGTGTAGTTCAAAACGTGACCAGCTTCTGTAGATGGCGCCAAGTGGACAAGCCGCCACTGTGCTAGTTTATGTATTATTTTCCTCAAAACTGCTGTAGCACCGAGGTGAAATTTTCTAAGTACCTGGAAATTATATTTTCTAGTGCATACAAAATCGATTTTTTTATTTTCGCGGAAAAAGATTCTTTGACGCAAAATTATAACAACCGTTAGAATAAAAAAATTATTTTTCAAAAATAGAGGGGGGAGGGGCCGGTGCGCTTACATATATCTACGAGTGTAATATTTTTTTGCATATTCATATGCTCCATTATGCACTGAGCAATTCAGTGAAAACCCCAGCTACCTATCTTGTTTTGTTTATTAATTAAAGGGGTTTAAATTTTCAAACTTCAAAGCTTCGTAAAGGGCGCCACAGATAATTCATGAGATTCTTTAAAAAACAGATCGATAGCCCTTTTCGGGGTCTATCAGTGTATGAAGTTTAAACAAATTCCTGTGGGCAGTTTTTGAGAAATGATTTTTAGAAAATTTCCAAAACTTTGAAAATTTGTAATTTAGGCCCCTTAATATTTTTCAAAACACTTTTTATATCACCTCGTGTTAGCCTTCATATACTATTCAGAAAAAAAATCAATTGAATCGATTCATCCGTTTTTGAGTAATAGGGCGTTAAACTCAAAATTTTCAAAAAATCATAGCGCCCTTCATTTTAAACCTAGCGAGTTCGGCAAAAAACTAACAGATTTGTCTTATGACCCTCTATCGTTATCCGCAATAAAATTTTCAAAATTTTAATCACGAAAACAGTGATACCAAAAAAAAAGCGTAACTTCCGCTTCCGGTTTCGAATTTTTTTGAAAAACTTATTTTGTCGATGAATTTTTGATACACCCCCGCATTCCAAAGAGCATCAAAATCGGAGCAATACTTTCGGCTGTAGGAGCGTCACCCACCCACACACCCACACACAGACAGACATTTTTTAAAAACCACCTTTTTGGGTTCCTAGAGGCCCAAAACGGATATTTCTGTGAAAATCTCGATTTCCAAAATTTTCATGATTCCAAGACTTCCCTATACCTATGGGTATGGGAATGTAAAAATACACTGGGTTAGTCAGATTCAAAATTAACCCAGGAAGGAATATATGTAAATTATCACAAGAGATTTAATAAAATAATAGTATACTGGAATTAGGCAAGCAAAAAAAAATTGACCGATATAACGAGGACAAGAATTTCATCGGGCACTCCAAAAAGCTATCATTTTTCCAAGCATCGGACGTTCGCTATTGTCAAGAGACCTCTCAAGACGTGACGCATTTATAATTAAATAACGTTAACGCTTGAAAAACGCCTTATCTACCGCCAGGTGCTGCTCTATCAAGGAAATTAAACCGTTTACTAATTTGACAAGCACTTACAAACACCGATGAATTAAAAAAATACGATAAACAAATGAAAGCAATAGAAATCTGAATGTTATCAAACGATCGTAATTGGTAATCAATAAAAGGTTGAGTACTAATTAGAAAATTAATATAAATTTTGAATTTACAAAACGTTCCCAGTGCGGGTTCTCGATAGGTGGAATAAAAGAAACCTGATTTGCAGATGTAGATCAGCAGCGCTCAAAGCTCGTAGAAACCTGAATCAAGTTGGGACAGAACAGTCGACGTGTATCTTCAAGAAGCTATATTATAGAACCAAACGCATTCAGTTCAATACGACGCCGGGTTATCAAAGCTTTAGAGGATGACTTCGTTTTGCAAACCCTTAGTCTGGTTTCCAACTTCGGTAACAGAAGAGAAATATATGACTGAACATTTTGTAAAAATACCGAAAAATAGCGTACCATTTTCAAAACAAACAAATTGCCAATTTTAAGTTTCCAAAATGCAACAAAAAATAGTCAAAATGAATCTAGACAATATTCCCACGTACAGGCGTTTAAGTGACCTAATCCCAAAACTGCAGCACATTTATATTTGAAAGACAATGAGCTTGTGTAAAATATTGCAAAACTAAAAAAATACTGTCTTAATGGCAGCGAATGTTGCTAGTGAAAAAACTACATTCTTCAATAGTGTTAGAGGTAAAAACGAATAACGGCTGAATGGAACAATGAAACAATTATATCACACAAAATTTTCTACAAAATATACACTCTAAAACGCCAGCTATTTTGATATATGATGGTTATGCTTCCCATTTTGGTTTAGACATGGTTAAATTAAGAACACACACTAATCATAGTTTACACTCACTAGATCTCAGTGTCTTCAAACCTTTGAAATTAAATTGGAACAAGAATTAGGTAAATGCTAGCGTAAATGCTCTTCCTCCTTTTCCCTATATTTTAGGTTAGTGGCATGTTTTTAACCACAATCTTGTGGTCTTATGCTAACTCTTTTGCCGTCGAAACTGATGCTGATTACTTGCACCATTAACACCTCTTGCACAAGAATCTGAAGTGCCTAGACATAAAAAGAAGGAAATGGAAATGGCTAGGACACACTCTAAGAAAACCAAATAGCGACATTACGAAACAAACTCTAGAATACACCATAAGAGGCAAAAGGAAACAAGGAAGACCTCCAATAACATGCAGAAGATACACAGCGCAAGAATGTAGAGAACTAAATATGAAGTGGAATGAAGTGACGAGCATAACAAAAAATAAAGACCAATGGAAGACTTTAGTGCAAGATATGTGTGATACGGTGACGGAGGATACAAATGTATAAAATAGTACCAAAAAGGAAAACCAACCAAACTACACAAAGGGTACAAGAAGAGGTATAAGAAATTCAGGGCTAGCACCCTCAAATGATGTCTGCCACAAGGGTTCTGGGGGAGGCAAAAATGCGCTGATACCAACTGCAAGCCCCTTACTCTTTACATAGCAACTTACAACGCTAGGACTTTGTCATCAGAAGAGAAACTTCTTGAGATAGAGAATGAAATGTCAAGGATTACATGGGACATTATAGGAGTGAGTGAAACAAGACAACGTGGTGAATTTTTATAGTTATTAAGGTACCGAGGGCATTAGGAGTAAAATAAGAGCCCAAGATTGTTAGTGTACTAACCGAGGGCTTTGGCCCGAGGTGTGTACAACAATCGCGGGCTCTTAGCTCATAATGCCCGTGGTGCCTTCAAGGTTTTATGTCCTACCAATTTTCTTACCTAATTCATATTCATATTCAATTCATACAATTACTATGATATAGTATTTAAGATTGATCTAGCTAGCTGATCTAAGTTAGATTTGTGACATTAGCTGAGCTGTCATTCATTTTCATTGTGACAGTGGTGCATAATAAAGTTGTATCCATGGAAACAAATACTGTTAATTTTTCATAATAACCCTAGTGTTCTTATGAAGAAAATAATTGCCCTGGAGCGTTATTTTTTATCTAAGATACCTTAAAATAGAGTCATTAATTTCAATTAATGTACTGGTAGGACATAAAAGATGTTAAAAGCAGGACATTTATTGTATAATATTGGAAATGAAGCTACATCGATTGGAGGAATTGGAGTTGGTTGGAATATGTAAAAAATGTGTCCAGTCGAGTTACATATCTATCACTAAAACTAAATAAGAGATACAATTTAAAGATTATTCAGGTCTACGCCCCAACATCTGACCACTCAGATGATGAAATTGAAACATTTTACAACGATATTTCCATTGCACTAAATGATAAACCGGCACACTTTACCATCTTGTGTGGCGATTTTAATGCTAAAATAGGACTAAGGAAATCAAATGAAGAAACAGCACTGGGCAAATTTGGAACTCAGGATCGAAACGAAAGAGGGAAAACCTTGCTGAATTTCCTACTCCAAAATAACCTGTATCAAATTAATAGTTACTTTTATAAAAAAAAGCATAGACGATGGACATGGCAAAGTCCTGACGGAAAAACAAGAAACGAGATAGATTTCATAATTAGTAATAAAAAACACATAATTAAGAATGTAACAGTTATAAATACATTTTCAACAGGCAGCGACCACCGAATGGTAAGGGCAACAGTTCAAATTTGCCTGGGTAAAGAGAGATACCAAATGATTAAAAAGAAAATGTCACCAACTTGGACAGATCCATATAATATTGATAAATACCAATATAAAATTAGCAAGCATTTAAAAAACATATCAATAAATGAAAACGTGGATAGTTTAAACGACAAGATTACTTCAGCTATCAATGACAGTCAGAAGGTATATTGTTCAAAAAAAGAAATAAATAAAAAAATAAGCCAACAGAGCAAACAACTACTAGAAGAAAGAAGAGAAATGAAAAGTCAAATAAACATCAACAAACAAGAATTAAAAGAAATGAACGGAAAAATTACAACAGTCAAGGACAAGATCAGTCAGGTATAGAAGAAGCCCTTACAAAAAGAATAATTAACCAAGGTTCAGAAGATATGCCAGAAATTACCACCTACGAAATTCAAAAAGCGTTGAAGCACATGAAACCAAATAAAGCTCCAGGCGAAGATGGCATTATGATTGAAGCCATTAAGATCGGAGGACACGAACTGATTATGAAAATCAAAATGCTCTTTAATTTATGTTTAAATAGTTTCAAAATACCAGAAAAATGGAGTAACGCAGTAACTATACTCCTATATAAAAAGGGCGATAAAACGGACCTTGAAAACTTTAGGCCTATTAGCCTCCTAAATCATATTTATAAACCCTTTACAAGAATTATAACATCAAGACTAGAGAGAAAATTAGATTTTTATCAGCCAAAAGAGCAAGCTGGATTCCTCTCCAACTATGGAACAAACGATCACTTACAAGCTGTGAAATTACTAGTAGAAAAATCTATAGAGTATAATAGACCTTTAGCTCTTGCTTTTGTCGACTTTCATAAAGCGTTTGATACTCTAGAACTAGATAGTATGCTGGAAGCTTTAAACAAAAGCCGTACTGACAACCGCTATACTAAACTCATTACTAACATATATAAAAATGCAACGATGACAGTAAAACTGCATGAAGAGAGTAATAAAATAAAAATAAATCGGAGCGTCAGACAAGGGGACACATTGTCCCCGAAACTGTTCATAACGGCATTGGAGTACGCTTTTAAAAAGCTCGATTGGAACTGCAAAGGCATAACAATAGATGGTGAAAATCTGAATCACCTCCGCTATGCAGACGACATAGTTATCATAACTGACAAACTGGGAAAACTGAATGATATGTTAAATGAACTAGACGTAGCATGTACAGAAATTGGCCTCAAAATGAATTTCAGTAAAACTAAATTCATGACAAATCCAATCCCCTCGGAAAATCCCGAAGTGAAAGGTCGCGAAATAGAATTAGTAGAAAAATACATATATCTTGGACATGAACTAAGGCTGAACAGAGACAATCAAACATGCGGTATACAAAGAAGAATAACTTTGGCGTGGGCTGCATACGGAAAACGCGTCATACATTTAAAAGTGACATTCCCATAAGCTTGAAAAGAAAAGCATTCAACCAATGTGTGCTTCCGGTCTTCACATACGGATCTGAAACATTAACTCTGACCAAAACAACAACATTGAAACTAAAAGTGGCACAAAGATGGATGAAGAGATCGATGCTGGAAGTAACTTTGAGGGACAAGATCAGAAATGTAGATCTACGGAAAAGAACTGGCGTTACAGATGTTATAACACGCATAGCTAGTCTAAAGTGGAGATGGGCTGGGCACGTTGCCAGACTTAAAGATATGAGATGGACACGAAAATTACTAGAATGGAGCGAAGCCAAGGAAGACCACCAACGAGCTGGACTGATGATATAAAGCGAATAACAACAAATGGGCTACAGACAGCGAAAAACAGAGATAAATGGAACCGCCTAAAGGAGGCCTATGTTCAACAGTGGACGAAGTAAATGGCTGGGTGATGATGATGATGATGACCCTTGACTTTAAGCAATGCTAGTGAAACGCGAATGCGCCCTATATTCTTTTATGAAATGGACAGGACTAATAATAATAATAATAAATTAAGAACACACACTAATTATAGTTTACACTTACTAGTTCTGAGTGTCTTCAAACCTTTTAAATTAAATTGGAACAACGCTGATTACTCGCACCATTAACACTGTAACAACCCGCAACAACTTGCGTTTATAATAAATCCCGTAGATTTTAAATTACCTAAATTATAATGAAAGGAAAGAATAGGTCGAAGTACGTCCATGCATAAATTACATTTATAGCGAATGCAAAAGTTTAGTTAGTAAGAACGCAAAACGTTAAAATATAATAAGTACAAAGTATTGAATTGCATCCGTTCGCAAGGCTGAAATCAGCGCGTAAAGAAACCAAAGAAATTCTATCATCACAGGCCAACAAATTGTTTCCAGGAAGAAAGCTGGGAACAGCAGAGTTGCATTATAAGGAACAAGCCTGTGAGAAATGCGTATTCAACGATTTCTCGAGAGGCGATTTGAAAAACGCAATTTGGAAAAACGACGCAAGACGAATTATTCAACGGGGACTGGAAAAACCTTCCTTGGGGGCGACCGCGCCAGCCGCGAGTAGTTCGTGTCCCGGTCTCGAGAAAGTAATTAATCCGTCGCTAACGGTTTTCCGGTGCTAAACTAAGTCCTAAATGCAACATTTTGATCTAAAACTTACGTGCTTGTGTAGTGCCCAACCATAAGAAAATCCAGACATTCTAGGAGACCCGGGATTCCCATCTATCCAGCTGAACTCACTTTAATTTTCATAACTAAATACGGTCGATCCGCTTAAACTAAATAATAAACAACCGAAGGGTGGTCACCATCGCAGGAGAAAAGGTCAGAACTAAATATTGTAATTTATTAACCAACTCAAAGGGCAGGGCAGCTAGATTTATTCTTCCCTTCCAAAGAATTTCATGTCATTAGATTTTAGCCTAAAGTACCAAACTTTAACGAAGCTACTGCTAACCCTACGCATAGCAGTTTGAACGAAATTAATTGTAAATAGCCAAAATTCAGTTTCTTAGAATATAAGTTTATTTATCTTTAGTGGGTGTTTTATTTAACCGAAACAAGGCCTTGCAACCCCTAAATTAAGTTACAGTGATAAACAGACGAGTTCAGCTCCTTAGGTGCAAATTAGTGGTCTAAGAGGGAAAACTACCCCTAAGACCACCGACAGGGTTGCAGCCCCTAACACAAGGGTTGCAGCACGTTACAACACCTCTTGCACAAGAATCTGAAGTGCCTTTTTGTTCAAAGCCTAATCCAGAAGAATCACATCTATTACTACATGAATTATCTTTCACAATACAAACTGATCCATCAACAGCCCCAAACAATTGTTTGGATGATGGTTGTTAAAACAAGTGAAACAGGTTTCTTACATAAAACCCTATTTGCGCAGGAGCAGATATCAGAATTTGCTGAAGCCGCTGACAGTGACACGTATATTTAATGAAATTGAAGAAAAATCAGATAATGTCAACACCATAGAGTTGATTGGTAAGGATTTGGAAGATTGGATGAAAGATAAATGTTACTCAGATCACTAACAAGGAATTATGTCGATGTGTAAAATTTATATTCGTTTTTGCCACCATCTTCAGTCATTGATAAGCGACTCTTGTGGTTTATGTTAACAATTTTTAATTAATAGCCACAATGAGGTTTATTTTATTTCATAACAGCATAGACTGTAATAGTAAGATATTTCATTCGCAACGCTATCATATTTTATCAAGTAACCTATAACACATGATTTATATTTTGCGTTGGTGAAAAATACAGACATAAGTTGATTTTCAAAAATTAGCTTGATATAAATAAGCACAGACAAGTTTACCCTCCTGAGATTCCAAGTCCTTTCAAGTCCATTTACCCGAAGTGACCTTATATTGATTGCAATAGCATCAGTGATAGAGTTTACCAGAAGTAACGAACTTAGAAACTATTTCCCTACACGAAAACGTTTTAGGATATGTATTTTTAAAATATGTGTTCTAAATAAATCCCGTCGGCCTAAATCGTGCAACTGATATAAACCCCACACAAGCTAAATTTTCTGCAGGAACCATGAAGTCTAACAAAGTTCCAAGAATTGAATGGCTAAGTGGCCCGAGTATTCGGTCAATTATTTCCTTTAGTTTTCTTCGGTTGTAGAACCACCGCACTATCCTAAAAAAACAAAGGGAGCCAACCAAGAATATCAGTATTGATGAAATCATGGTATCCTTGCTTTAAATCTTGCCATAGAGAAGAGGTCCAATACCTGGAAATATAATATATGAAAAAATAAGAAGTATTTATTATGAGTAATCACACTCATCTTAATTATCGTTTTCTGCGCTGATTTTAACTGTTGACGGTTTTGTGTAATTTAATTGTAGAAAACTGATAAGCCACTAATAACGTTGTGTATTTCCTCGTACATTTTAATTCATTCCGTAACGCTCAACACTAACTGTTTGTTTTAAATTTATTTTATCCAGGCCGGTAACTATCTCATATTGTTTATGATTGTTGATTTTTTCGTCTGTTTTAATTAAACAACTTCATAACCAATTTAAAGTTTCTTCTTGTATAAAATCAACTTTACAAAAGTTGAATGAATAACAATGTTAGTAAACTGACAACGTTCTAAGGCAATCACAATACAATTTATGGTCGAAACCTGCAATTTTAGAACTAGACATTGCTGTATTACTGTTTCAACGAATAGCAATGAACGCTAAATCTACATAGCAGTTTTACTCAATAAATAGTCTTTGATGTTTTTAAAATTTAAATTAAACGTTAAATAAGGTGTTACCGGCTAAAAGCCATTTAAAAGTATTACATTTTTAACTGCCCTATTTTCGATAAATCTAAATATTACCCGCTATTACAAGCTTCGAATTTCTAGGAATCTATATGCTTAATAATTTTGCGTTAGGCTAGGCCTCTCTAGTTGCATCGGTGTTAGTCTGGTTGCTTATTTAAAGCTCCCTCCAGTTTTTAAATTTGGGTTTTCTTATCAGTCTTTTTGGCCATTCGCCATGTTGTATTGCTGCAGAATAGGTGCCTTGTTGAGATTTTGTTTTGAAACGAGCCTTAATGGAATTATTTTGCAGGCATCTGGCTTGGAAATTCTTTTGTGTTGCGTTTTGGGCCTTCCGGGTCTGACGATGCAGTCCCCGGGGAGGTTATTTTTGCGATTTTCTCAGCCTCAAGCTTAGCTTGGATTTTACCTCGGCAAGCACATGTGTTCCTTTGGCGAAGCGGAGTCAGAACACCTAATGGGTATGTCTCCTTAATGATGTTAACTTAGATTCTATGGTATGATATTCTTTTAGCTCCATTTTTACAACCTCCATTTTTGCGATGTCTATTTGTACGGCGTCCTCTTTCGTGGCCCCCTTGTGACCCCTAATCATCTGGAGAAGATGGCCCCAGCTGCCGCCTTGAATCAGGCGAGCACGAAGCTCCTCGCCTACATTTAGCAAAGGTAGAAGTCCCGGCGTAGCCTCCTTTATCGTCACTATTATCTGCAGGTCGTTATCCCTGCCCAAACCTTGGTTAAGCACCCTCCGCTGCTTATCGGACCTTCCGTATGTGTTTGCTGCAGCCTGGAGAATTACAAGGTCGGTTGTATTTATCCTGTTTTGGGCCACTTGAAATTTGGGATCCGTTTTTAATATGTTTTGTGACTGTGCTACTTCGTATCCGGCAATTGATTGAGTGCTTGTAATTTGTATTTCATGCCCATTTCTTACCTTTTGAGGCAGATTAAGTCGTTGTTTGTAATGAATCCATTGCTGTAGTTAAGATGCATTAGCTTTTTAGGTTTACGGACGGCTGTGCCTCACGCCCCGTTCGAGTGTTAGCATTATCAAACTTTGATCTATTCTCGAACGTCACGTAACGTTAGTGGCATGTCTTTAGATTGAATCTTGCCTTAAGATACGTCCGCCATTGCACGTAATTACGTGCATTATTAGCTGCGACACTTTAATGAAGTTTTGGAAACTTACTTTAGTCATTATCGGTTTGCAAAGCGCTATATTAGGAAACAAGTTCTTGGATTCCGTGTAGGCGTTATTGCATATTAAAGCTAACATTAAATTTGGTCCTGCATAGTGGGAATTTGGGCAAATTCAACAAATTAATCCAAATTTCCATTGGTAATAAATGTATCATAGCCATGAAGCTATCGACCGCTTTCTTTTAGTAGTGCATTTGGCCATGTCAAACATGAATTTGTAATTCTCTTACACATTTTCGCCTACAATAATTTACGTAGACCTATTTAACTAAAAGTACACCTGCATGTCTAGTACGCCCTTATGATTATCTAAATTTCATACCGTTTTCTTGGTGAAACTTAGTAAGACGCTTAATTATGGTGATGTAATCTCCCTATTGAGATATTGTGCTGATTTACTGTGATATGCATTTGTGATATGCCGTTTTGATTTGCCGTAGGATATTTTTGTGTGCATTTTAATTGTGTTTGTATTTTCTGTTTGTTGCAATTATACTGCCTTGACATCTTTGCCTGCGTATCTGATTTGTGCCTTTGCCGCTATCTTTTATTTTCAAGTTTGGTTGGTAGCGCTTTCTATAGTGTAGTTTCTGTTTAGCAAAGTGCTGGGTTACTTGCTACTCGGCGCCCATATTTTTATTTTTCAGCTGAAGTTTTTGAGTCTTTTGTTTAACCCACGACCAGCTCCGGCTGAGTGGTCGGTTGCCTTTGCTTACTTCTTTTACAATCGCCGTAACGGTAACAAATGAATTATATTTAACCTTTTATAAGACAGTGGTCACTATTCTAACCACTCTCCTGAAGGCGCAGAAGTGTATTACGATCAATGCGGAAGCGACCAGAATTTACAATTCAGAGGTGGCTATTTTTGTCATATTTTGAAATGCATCTGATTTGCTATGTGAGCACTCCTCGTGTAGTACTTGTTTTTATATTGTGTTGCAAGTTCGAGTTTTTTGTGTTTACGGTATTCTGAATCGTAAACCCTCGTTTACTGTGCTCTGTTTCTACTGGTAGAGTTTCTTACGGGCAAGATCGGTAAACATTTTACGGGCTGGTTAGAGCCCGTTATAAATTTTTACCGATCTTGCCCGAAAATGTTTACCGATTTTGCCCGTAAAGAAAAGTTTTATCTATGGAAACAATGTTTTGTAAAAAAAATGTTTACGATTCAAAATAGCATAAAACATTGTACAATACTCGACCGTTACTAGAACCCTACTGGCTCTCACGGATAACATGCTCGTTTCGCTGGCTCGTTAACTACCGTACTAGCTCGTAGTTCCAAGTAACAGTTTTGTAATGTAAATTACTATTCCAAGACAAGTATGTGCAATTAAACGGTAAACGTATGCTTTACAACGAAGGTAAAGTTCAGGTATTAGTTTGCATTATTTATACTTCCTCGGGACTTTAGTGCTTATAAGATTCAGTTGTTTTACGCAAATAACAGAAACATAACCTAGTTTTGTAAGTGGTATCCTACATGGCCACCACTCACTTAGCATTTAATTTTGCTTGATATAAGTTTCCGATGAATTAATTGCAATTCAAACTGTGCCGCTTCCTCAAGAAGGTTCAGATAGTACATTTTATTACATAACGAGTGTTCAAGAAGTCTTTCAGTCCTGATAGACTGTGGACCAGAAAAAGCATGTCATATCCACTCAAAGCTGAAATCCTTTTTGGGCAGTCGTTTTTCTTAAAGTAGCTTGTAGTAGGTATCAATATGTATTTTATCTACTAGCAACATGATATTGTACATTTTCGTCATAGAAACAAAATATGAAAAGCTACTCATAACTCCCAAGGGACTTGTCAAATTATTTCTCCCTCAAACTCATGGTAACAATGCAACTACAATTAACGTCTTAGCAACCATACAATGAGGCAATCCTTGATATTACTTACATATTCTAATTTTAAATGTCATTATGACATTTTGAAATTTCATACTATTTTTACGAATATGCTAGTAGATAAAATATTGTATGCACCACGGGAGATATTCATGTTCTTTACCTTCGGTTGACTTACAGACCTCGGGCCAGAGCCCTCGGTCTGTAATACATGTCAACCTCAGGAAAAAACATATTCATATATCCCTTAATGCATAAATATCTATTATTTCAGAATGTCTGTCTTTCGATATCGAGATCTAGAAACTATGTCTCTCAGACCTATTATTTGAATTAATTGAGAGCTTCCAAATAGCAGAATACTAACTTCTCTTGAGAAACGACAGCGATACCGAAAACGTTGCAGATACACAGACAACCGCTGTAGCTACCAGAAGTACTTCAGGTACTTTTACTTACAGTACAACAACCTCAACGCTTAAAAGAATAAGAGCTACAGGTTTACTAAAAGATATTTCAGACCGATAAACCGAAGATATTTAAGACTGCTAAATTCGTAGAATCAGAAATCATTGTAAAAGTTAAAGGAAACTCGGACTGGGTCAATTCTTACGTGTTGTTATAAAAGGTCGACGGTTCGTTGAGAATATGTCTCGATCCAAAAAGTTTAAACTCGGTAATCAAATCAAGAAAATTCACACTTCCGAACACAGATGAAATAATAAAAAAAACCGGTTCTAAAATATTTAGAATATGGAATGCGGCCAGTGGTAGAAATAAAGAGTAACACGATGAACGTTTAAAAAAGGTTTTTCAAAAAGTTCAAGAAAATAATATAAAATTTAATTTAAAAAAAAATGCAAATTTCGGCTTGTCGACGTAAAATATCTCGGTCATAAGCGCTCAAAGGGATAAAAAAGATGTTCAAAGATTTTGAGGCTTCCTAACGTATGTAGGCAGGTTTTTTCAAAATTTGTCGGACAAAACAAAACCCCTACGAGACATAATTAAAGATGAAAACGTATTTGAATGAGTAAGTGAACAAAAAAACATTTGAAAACTTAAAGATGGTAGTACTAAGTGAACCAACTTACAGTATTTCAATCCCAATAACCACAATATCGGTAGATGCTTCAAAATGAGGTTTAGGTGCATTATTACTGCAGGATCAGAGACCATGCGCATATGCATCTCGTGCCATGACTGATACACAGGAACAATATACATACATTGAAAAATAATTATTAGCGATTTGCTTATGGGTACATAATTCTGTCAATATGTGCATGTTAGAACATTTACGATAGAAACCGACCATAAGCCTCTCACATCAATTTTTAATAAACCTCTATTCATATTTTGCAAAAATATCAAATTAATTTAATCTATAAACCTGATAAACGGTATCATGCTCTCATTTATCGGAAACATTTGAGGACAATTTAATTTTAAATACGCAAATTTGACTAATTAAAAAAATATAGTAATTACCTATTAAACAATTACAGAAATAAACAGATAATGATAAAGAAATATAAATTATGTGGTAAATGGTCGGCCAAAACATTCAAATAACGTTCTAAGTAACTTAAAAGCATACAATAACCCAAGAACCAAAATTACCGAAGGTAGAAATGATTTAATTTATGGAAATCAAAGAGTAATAATTCCTATGCCACGGAGAAACAAAATCCTAGGTGACATTTATTCAGGACACTTTAACATTTAGATATGCCAAGCATAACAAATCACATAGAAAACATTGTCAATAGGTGTGATGTAGGTAACGGATGTCAAATCCTTAACAAAAATGAACTATGATACCACCTCAAATTATTTTAAAACCTTGGCAAAAAGAATGCATACATTTATATGACATGCAAGGTGAAACTTACTTAATTGTAGTATATATTACTAAAAATATTCTGAAATTGAAAACCTAAATAAGAACTTCACTTCAACAAACGTCATAAATAAATTAAAATCTAATCTTGACATAGCATACCTAAAATTGTCGTTCCTGATAGCGGTAGATAATTAACAAGTATCGAATTTCAAAATTCTAAAAAGGAATGAAATTTTCAGTCAATCATGGCTTCTCCACATCATTAGCAATCAAATGGACAAGCCGAAAGAACTTATCAATCAATAAAAAAAATAAAAAATGAAAAGAAAACGATAACGATATCTATAGTATAATCAAAAAATATTTTCATATAGCATGGATATGAAATACTTCCAAATTGATCCATGCAGCTATTAAGTCAGTTAAAAATCAAAAGTCAAGTTTGACTTTTAAGTATCAACTTAGTTGCATTCATAAATTGGGAACTAGTCCATAGCCATACTAGATGAAAATAATTTTTGATCATACTATATTTTGTTACACGATTAAATGCTCGAATCGACATCGATCACAAGCACTGTCAAAATCGGGGGAATAGTAAAGGGTTTGCCGGCTTTTCCAAAAACACAGATCTTAATTGTGTCTGAGCAGATGACGGCGCTCATATTACCCACGGTCTAGCTTAGTCGAGAAGGCGTGATTCGAAAGCTCAGTTAAAACCGACAGCACTTACCCTATACTTTGCTCAAAAGAATTGCCTAAGGACGCCACTCGTTTTGATAAATCAACAGCCCTCGTGACCCAAAACGAGAAATATCACAGGGCTCTACTGAAGATGCGCTGGGTTAGCTGCACGCTGCGAAGCGTCGTCCACTAAGTTCCCTCCAAGTCGGGCGGTAAGCACCAGGTGGCCTTAATGACTTATCTTATGACCACCTCCCTAAAGGGGTTCAAAAGAATTTACTCAAGCCAAAACTGTAAGGCTTTTCCAATAAAAGCACGTGTTCTAGCTTCACATTTGATTACACTTGGCTTTTCGCCACATTAGGATTGAAGATCCACAAATTTCAGGTTTAAGTCAATTAAACAAACTAAGTCTGACTGTATTATTATTTAATGAATGAAAATCGACACACACAGGGCCACAAGTTGGCCATAAGAAGGTAACACCCTAACTGAAAATTATCGGGGGTTCCCAAGCAAAGTTACCTTAATGGCTAATTATATACACAGGTTATTTGACGCAATTAAATTCGCAGGCGCAAAGTCCCGCAGCATGCGAGGCACAATAAACATCCAAATTCGGTAGCACTTTCGCGACACATTAAAACAAGAAGCAAAACAAAAATACAGCGGTAGATCCTACCTTTTTTTTTAGCTAGAACACCTGTTGCGTTGACGATGACCGACGGCTGGACCGGATCCTGGAGAGGCTTAGTGGCAGCTTGCAGCAATACAGCTCCCCAAAGGGTTGTTGAAGGGCTTTGCCAAAAGCCAAGCGGTGACTGCAGAAGGTCGAGGACTGCGAAGATGGCGTCCACAAAGACTAAGGTTACGTCCCGCAGCGAGCGTAGAACAGGGTTGCCCAAAGGGGTTGAGCGAAGGCAGTGGCCAGCGGCCCGAAAGAGTGTTGAATTACTTCGAGGTGAAAACGGTAGCCCCCGGGAACGCAGAAAATACTTCGGGTTCGGCACGACGTGGTAGAATTTGCAAAAGCAGATATTTCCCACTCACTATGAGAAAATTACGTAGGCTTCATAGGGCGTCTTGTAGTAGATGTGCAACAGGATGCAAAGTAAATTTTCCCCGGCTCTTGGGGTCGAAATAAACGAAATCCAAAACGCCCCCCCAAACCGGCGTCGGCCTAACCCACAGACGTCCCGCGGGAACTTTATCACTTAACGAGCTATTTGCTTCGAAGCCTGCAGCAGAACTTAAAACGCACGAAAAGCTTCCCTCCGGGGCCACCAACAGTGCAGCCCCGGAGGCAACACAAAACCATAAGCGTCTGTTGTACTCAAAGGCTGGCTACTTATTATCCATTTCAAATTGGACTCTACGTAAAGAACACGACGGAAAAGAGTTTAGAACTCCGAAACCACTAATTTTAAATGCCTCATTCCCTAAGGAGTTATCAATTTTTATTTCCTTTACACAAAGCTTGGTTATCAGAGAAGGTTCTAGAAAGAATTTCTGGCTATACAGCGGATCCCAAAAATATTAAGTTACAAGGTCAATCCTGCCGAACTTTAAACGATAATTTATAAAAGGGACATGAAGCTGTTATCTTCCTAGAAGCTTAATTACGTCGGCCTTGTGCGGGCGATCGGTTCCTGCATTAAAGAATGAATTCATGGACCCAATTCGGCAAATGCAACATAAACGGTGATATTTATAATATAGTTTCGAGGAAAGAAATCTTACTACGGCCTTGCGCCCGCGTTAAAGAATTGGTTACTTAAGAAAACAAATACGAAGCGCAAGCACTTCAATGCCCGCCGGAATAAATTCGAATATAACTAGTACAGGGCCGTAATCAGTAAGAATTAGGGCGACAAATAAACGTAATTTTGAGCAAAACGAAAGAGGTCGAAAATGATCTAACAATTTATAGAATTATTAGAATTTCGTAACACTCCAATCTATAATATCTACACGGCGTCATAAATTCTGATGTCCAGATACTTAAGGGACAATTTACCTTTAAAAGAGGAAAATTTACAACCACAATTAATTAATAAACAAAATTTAAATGACAAAATTAATTCAACACAAAATGTGTACAAGGCATATTACGTGAGAGGAACAAAAATGAAGGAATAATTTGATATTGGCACACCAGTGTGGTATGAAAATCAACCTAAGGCTCCCTGAAACAAAGGAAAGGTAGATACAAAATAACAAATGAAGATGGAGCGTGCATCATTAGAAATAAAATAAAAGAACTTTAGTAAAAACTTAACCATGCAAATTCCAAATTTCAAACCACCATTTATGTCTGACGAAAGTCAAAACAATGTAAATAGTAATATTATAATATGAATAGCATAATCAATCAAGAGCAACCATCGACCAGCACAAGAAATACTCGTAGTTGTCGCATCATAAAAACGCCTAAGCTATTACAAGAGTTTGTGTTATACTAAATACTAATTTTGAATGTAGTGTAATCTTAAAAAACAGAGATCTTATGTAGTTAACAATAAGAACTTAGGTGTAAGAAAGGTTGCACATCGTATACCGAATACATGTAGATAATTTGAAAATAAAGCCCAGTTTAAACTCAACCGTGGTACATTGACATGACAGAGACATAGCTAGGTACCAGGAAATACCCATAAAAATAAAATTATTATTGAAGCGCTACATAGAAGTTTCAGAGATTATCTGAAATGGTATGGGTTCCGAGAATCGATAGAGGACCCAACGCTTTGAAACGCCAAAATCCGAAAAAGCAAATACGACATTTTATCTAAAATTTTAACAGATTTTATTTACTGGGTGGCTTAGGAAGCCATAAATCCCTTACTATTTGGGACTGGAACCCAACGTACAGTCGTGTTCAAAAATGTGTTGTACAACGACAGCTGTAAGTTTATTGGTGGTTGTGTTATTACTCAACAAAGGCTCACACCGTATCTTTAAATAGGTAGACCTCGATGCATCCTTCCAACATATTTTGCATATACAACACTTTTTTTTAACTTTGTATAATTAATTTATGTTCACAATGCACAAATGCTGTACTTTAATGAACACGACTGTACATATTTCATGTCAAGACAGATACCCAATATTTACCTAAAAGACGTATTGATCAGAGTTGCTGTACCTTTATGACATAATTATGTGTCATAGCCCACCATGCGTACAGTATGTAGATGCCTTTAAAAATAAATTGCCAATTAAATATTTTAGAAAATAGTTGAACATTTATAAATAAATCTTTCTGTCTGTAATAGTACATTACGCAACAAGTTTAGAAAAGTGTTGTTTTACTAAACAACTATGGCTGGTTTGTGTACAAGCGTCAACGAGTAAGTACTTATTCGACCACACGAGTTCAGTAAAACTACTTTTCTAACGTGTTGCGTATTATGAAATATTAAATATTTACACAAACGTGACACTAACTGTCAAAAGATAACCAATCTGATCAGATCTCGTTTCTATGTACTAAAGCACAACAAGTAGCACAGTTGATGTGACTGTAAGTCTAAGTCAAATTCAAGTTTAGAAGTTTATGTTTTGCGTCAGTCTGTGTCAAAACTGACGCAAAACCTAACCTGCTAACCTTGAATGTGACATAAACTTACAGTGCCACCAACAATACATTTCAGTACTGCCAGACGTAAAACGAATCGCCGTTGCTATGCAGAAAAGTGTTGCTAATGTTGACAAGTACCACATTTCTAAATGATATTGAATGTAGAAATGTTGTACATTACCAAATGAAATGCGATAAATAAGTTTTGTGTAGCAATTCTGTGAGATTTCTATATTAACATACAAATACTTTATTAGTTAATCCCGCTGCACATATTCTCTGTTTATCAATTTCTGATTAGATAGGAGCTCGTTAAAAGTTAACGTCGACACTGGTGCAATTTTATATTGCATTGTCTAGTGCATAGTAGAGTAAATCACCAGAAATATTTGCAATCCTTATTCAACGCACAGGTAAGTAATTGCTGCAAATAGATAAATAGGCTGTTAGGAATACTTATCAATAGTAATATAACAAGGGCGAGACATACTTACCGATAATTTTGCACACGACAAGGGTCGAGTGCTGGTTGCAATGAAAACTGTCCCGAGGGTTGCCCGAGGGCAGTTTTCTAAGGGCAACCAGCACGATGACCCTTGGCACGAGCAAAATTACATGTAAGTGTGTGGCCCGCGTTTATATGTTGAAGATTATTACACAAAACCCGTATACGAATTATGATTTAAAATTGATCTAAAACTGCCAAAAAATTTCTATTTCTAATTGTGACACCATCCACGCTGTCGATAATCATCCCTAGAGAGCTTATCGCTTGGTAAGCAGCCCACGGGCGCTTATCAGGTAATCAGTTCGGTATTGGTCGATTTTCAAAAAATGCATTGTTTTCGTTGGCTGATATCAGTCATGTGACAGTTGTGTGTGTAATAATCAGGTAAACTGTTTAAAACTGTTGTGTATTTCTTGGCATAGCGAGTACGGTAGTAGTGCGTCGTATGGTAAAAGCCCTAATCATAAAACATTCAAAGCTTAGCGACGTGTTATTTAAAGACTCTTATATTTGATATAAATACAGTTTTTTTATATTGAATTTTGAATCTGAATATTCCCTAATAGAGGTCTAAATATGAATGAAATAGAATACTTTGAAAGAAAAATGTTTACTAGAACTCGATTTTAGAGTATGTTACAATAATTGTATAGTGTACGTCTCTATTTCAGTACAAATTAGTACATCGTTGGTCTTTCCTTATTAGATAACCGCTAACTTCATTTTATACTTAAAATTCCTTTTAACGATTGCCTGTCCAATTCTAGTTTCAAATTCGCCAATTCCCTTGGATACGTTTCGTAATTTACCACTAGAACCTTCTAAATATATATATTTCATTTTTATATAGAAACTTATGTTTTGGTTTGTGTTGCAGGAGTAACATGTGAACACAATAATGATATTAATAGTCTCTAAGCATCCAGCTATGTTGCTTATATCGCTGTTCTTCGGTCTCCCTTTTCTTTTTCGTCAGTCTTGGATATAATTCTGTCGTAGTTCAGAGCTGGGAAAATTACTTTTAACAAGTAATTAATTACCAATTACGAATTACCGCCCAATGAAGTAATTGAATTAACAGATTTTAAATTACTCAAATAAAATAGTAGTTCAATTACCAATTACTTTGTGCTTTCAATCACGCAACATAAATTACTTTTTTAATTACTTTCTCTAGAAAATGTTGTCGTATATTCGTATATAATGGTATTTAGATAGCCATGTGCTAGTAAATCGCTTTAAACAATCAAATTGAAATTAATAAATAATTATTATCAATAAATATTGTATAATGAACCTATTTGTTGTGAATTGCTAGGGAAAATACTAAATATTTTTAGTATTTTATTTTTCAATATAATAATAATAATAATAATAATAGTGATTTTATTGACTGAAACAAATACAAAGCTAAATACCTATATAACAGTTAAAACAAAACAAAATTTCAGTCAAACTCAGGGCGAGGTTCAGAATAGTGGCAAGGCCACTGTCTGCTCTAACACCTAAACCCTGCACATATATACTAGCAAGTACTTATCGCAGACATATTGTTTACTTCGTACACAATGCCACATGCTGAACAGCCTACACTACACAAGAAACAACACGTGCATATCCCATCTACAAACAAGCAATTACTGCTAGTAATTTCAATTACCACAAGTAATTCAAATACAAATCAAGTAATTTAAATAGTAATTTAGTATAATTTAATTAGGCAAAACTAACTGAGTAAGTAGTAATTAATTAATTACTTTTCAACAGTAATTGTCAAGTATTTTTCAACAAATTAGACAATTACCAATTACAATTATCGTATTTTGAAAAATAATTCAATTTCAAAGCAAATCAACAAGAAGAAATGTAATTAATAATTTAATTATAAAGTAATTAATTACTGCCCAGGCTTTGTAGTAGTTTTTGTACATATTATTTTTATTCTGGCTACATTATGTCTTTTTTTCTTCGTGTGTCTTTAATTCTGTTGTCCACCATGGCGTTTTTTTAAAACCTGTGGTAATTATTCTGCCGTTCCACATCGGCCACGTGCTGCTTCTATTATGCATATTTAACGTTATCCATCTATCTTATCAATCTCTGCAACTTTTGCCTCTAACTTCTTTCCTAGGTTGTATTGGTATTTCTTTATAATGTATTTTTTAGAACGTAGCTTTTAATTTTCTATTTTTTTGTTCCTTTCTATCAACTTTTGTTGTTTTACTATCATATCCATTTGAATAAAATAGTATCCTGGTCCCCATTTCACCCTGACATTCTTGGTTTTTCTCCAATTTAATCTATCTATTAGATGTTTGTCGAAGATCGATTTCTCATTTCTGCTGTCTGCTTTGCATACTGGTATATGTTCTTATGAATGAATTATATTCTTATTTACTAAATTGTTTGTCATGCAGAATTCTATAATTATAACATTGCTACTTTTCATATTTTTCATCTTCAATAAAATTGTTTTTTATTTCAACCTCTTTAGCTTCAGTAAAGCCGAAGCAACCATTATTTGCCATATGCTTTTTTCTTTCACAATTTTTACTTCTACTGTCAATGTGCTTTAGTGTACGTAATTTCCATTTATTTCGGATACGGAAGCTCTGATCTTCCGCCTTGCAGGCCAAGCTCCTTCATGGGGTGTTAGTACCTTACCATTATTATTATTATTGTTTGTAATTTAAGAGGATATACTTCTAAACTCGCCCCTCCTTGCGCTCATTTGTTATTCTCCACTACCGACGAGTATAATCAATATCTTTTGTTTAAACGCATTAGAGCTTGACTGGTCCTTTTATTTCCGCTTTTCCTATGTAATCTAGTTTTAACTTGTACAATTTCTCGATTAATTCCTTTTTCTTGCTGTTTATGCATCTGATGTTCTATGGTCTTATTTTTATACAAACCTGCATTCGTGCGAACTATTAAACAAAAAATACAGTAAACAATTAGCATACTGCGATTTTTCAAATACAAACGAATTTAAGTCATTGATTCGCGAAGAAGTATAAAGTGCCACCCAACATTTTAAAAACCGTTGAATAAAATAAATCTTGGATTTCAAGGAACGACGAGGCCTCATTCAAGAGACGCAACTATAGATATGGTATTATTTCTCGCATACAAAGCAAGTTGTTCGCACAATCGCCGGATAACTCGCATATGTCTCCAAAACCACCGGTCTGCTATTCTGAACAAATAGAAAATATAACATAAATTCGAAATAAACACAAAGCTAATAAATTTTGTGAACAACTTATAGTTGATTAAATATAAATTATGAAGGTGATTTTAGTAGCATAAACATCCTGAATCAAGCAGATAGATACAGCAGTTGACTAATTCACAACACTACATCTGCATCTGATTACTGACTCTTTTCGACATAAATCCGTTCATTGAATGTCACCAAAAAGAATTTAAAATGGGTCTTAGAGCATCGGGAAAAAAGTAATGACTGAAACATTTCTAAATATGAAAACTGGATATATATGTATAGCTCTGGTCTGAAATTATTTACTTCAAAATTTTTAAAAATTCAAATTCCAATTGCGAATTCAACAATTACCAAAAACTATATCGATAGGTTAATATAGAAACGATGTAAAAAATTGCGGAATGAACTATAAAAATAAATATTGAGAAAACGTATTTTATCTAGCACCTCCCTATATAGGCCATAACCCACTAGTGAGTTATTGCTTTATCCCATTCTAAATTAATTTGCCACTTTGACTTCGCAGTTATTAATACATTTTTTTGTATTTATTCAGTTGTTGGATAAAATCCGTACCATAAATAACTGTTAGAATCGCTACGCTCTCCCATTTCTTGAAAAGTTAAAAGTTATTTTTTATGTACATTGGGTGGAATCCAAAATATGCTAGTACCGCTAAAATTAAATGTTACTCTCTTAATAAATCTTGACATAAGCCTGGGGTACTAGCTGCAGCAATTTATAAATTCACAAAGAATTTGAATGGTGCATAATGTTGAACTAGGTGCTACCGTTATAATATTTATTGTTTTGTAGACTTCGTTTTATCTTTGATTTAGAATGTAGTAATCTAGAGAGCAGATAAATATAATTACAGAAGTAGATATTCATAGATAAAAAAAATTCTACGACCACTACTAAAAGTAGGCCTTCAAACTAGCTTGTTGAACTAAAAATGACGTTTTATAAATCAGCGTGCTAAAAGTGAAATCAGCTGTTCCTTTTGCACATATGCTAAAAGTAAACAGCTGGTTTTGAATTTAATATTTTAAACTGGAAGTGAAAGGCATTCTAGTTACTTCTTTCGTTAGAGGTAAAGTGTTTTTTAAATAATTAAAGCATTATGTAATGAATAAAGTAAAATACGTACTACTATAATTAGCTTTGATAACTAACTTTTACAGCTACCGGCTGCAGAAACAGTCACCTGCCCCGTCACGGCCATCTTCTTACTATGACGTAAATTATAACTGTCGTAAATGCAAACCTTTGTTAAATCGACATTTATGGATTAATAACCGTAAATTTAAGGCCGTAGAAAAAATATTGTGTGCAAACTCGTGCTAAAAGTGTTATTGCCCTCGACACATATAGCTATTACTTACAGTAAAATACGGTAAAAAATCAAAGATGAAGCGGGCCGCCATGACAATTAGTCGCGACTAACGCATGACATTATGAATAGCTGTGTAAAGCTTTAAATTATTTTTATGTAAACGTCTATCAAATAGTTATTTATACCACGCAACGTTAGGTTCATATTGCATACGCTATTGTTTTCAAAACAATAACAATTAATTGTTTATTGGAAGCTAAAGTTTAGTTATTTATCGAATAATTAAAAAACCTATTACAATTTTTGTATAGCGCCGTTTTTCTTTGTTAGTGATAAATAAGACTATAAAAATGAAAAAAGAAGAGATCAAAACTTTTACTATTTCGAGGAATCTAACAGTCGATTACGGAAAATCTAATTTAAAATTTCATACTGCGGGGGCTGATTTATAATGTTATGAATGAAAATTATAGGGGCAGAATCTGGAATTGAATTTTTGAATGACTAGAATTATTTTTTTAACAGGTTACCATCAAAATTTACAATATTTTAAAGTTCTTTTCAATTCACGATAACGTTAAAAATAGCAAAAGTTAAGAATTATTTTAGAAATTGAGTATAAGATCAACTCTGTATGTTGTACAACCAATCCTGAAGAATATTGCGACTTGGATGTTTTCAGCATTTTCTATGTAGTGTTATAAAAACAAGTGCTAAACATTTTTACACTTTTTGAACGTGTTACATACAATACGTTTTCTACGATAGTAACAGAAGTATAAAACTTTAGTTGGGTAAAACTTTTTTTGCCACACTGCATTAGATATTCTAAGATATGTTAACATACAAATTTACGACAAAGCGTGCGATTTATGTTTTTATCTAATGTTAGCATCATATCGATTCGTCGGCTAATTCGCTCAAAACACAACAAACTATAACTACTTGGATATAGGTGCCGGCCGCCCAGTCAGGAAGACTCTTTAAGCCAAATTGTCGCCAATGATTTTTTTACCAGCTAACGACAAGTGTATCCAGACATTCAACTGAGAATTCGTAAACAAAATGCTAATATCACAGTATACTAGTTTCTAATTCGGTAGAATTCAGTACAAATATCAGATAATCAATAGTACAAATTGCGAGTAATCATTAGTACGAATTTCAAATAATTATTGGCCGGTGGTAGTTTCAGTCGGATGTAAATCCACATCGGTGATAATCCAAGTCGGTTGGTACACCATGTTGGAGGTATGTTAGTTCGGTGACATATCATGTGTTTGTTACAAAACAAAATCGGTAGTAGTTTCAGCAGGATCTAAATTCACATCGGCTATCATCCAAGTTCTTGGTAAACCAAATCGGTGGTGGTTCATGTTGGTAGTCGATTAAAGTGTTTTCACATGGAATACCTAGTCTACAACACATTCAAATTGGTGATCTGAATTCAGATTCCACTTTTCTGATGCGTGCAAGAGTGTAACCAAATGTTTTGGAAAGACTTTGCTTTGCGTCGAATTACTCTTGTAATGACGCTCGTACTCAAACCAGATATATTTTTTCAGTAAAACATCGTTTTTCGAAACTAGTTGCCTAATATACTATTACAATACTTTTATACTGATGTGATGATTGGAATTAAAACGTTGTTACTGTTTTTTGCGGTATAACGAGATTTCAAAAAGTGTTTGCTCATCGTATGATTATTGTATCCAGGTTTCGATGAAGGTGTTACGAGCAATGAGCGATAAAGAAGAATCACTGCATATTATACGCATGGTGTGACAAATAACTAACATATGTAACAAAAGTTTTGAGAAAAAGTTTTGTATTTTTTTTCTATTAAAAGTAAAGCTATCAACATCCCACATGACCATTGAGAGGGAATTTAGCAGAAATCAATTAAAATTAGGAAAGCGACAAAAGTGCCCAATATACACGGCTGCTCAGTTAGAGGATTCCGAGGTACTCCAGAAATTTAAGACGAGAGCATTTCAGAAACAATATCACGATAATTTTTGATGACTGAAAATATTTTACAATATCAAACTCCGAAATAAAAGTTAACGAAGGGTTTTATACCGACAACATTGAGGACGTCCCCAATGATGTTAGATATAGGAAAAAGGCTAAATTTGAGAACAAGATACTAGTGTGGTGCGTCATTTCGGAAGCTGGTATTTCAAGACCTTATGTTGGGCGAGTTAGGGGTGAAGCTGTAAATGCAGACATTTATATTCGAAGATACCTCCCCAAATTGGTCAATTTTATTCAAACGCACCATGTTAATGACAATATTATGTTCTTGAAACGATTGGAAACAAAACGTCCCCTGTTACCTCGAGAGGATAACCTCCCGAATGTTCCTCAGGCGCGTCCTATAAAACAGTTTTGGGCTTTACTCGGTAGAAAAGTTTACGACGGTGGGTGGGCAGTCTAAAAGGACTAAGAACTGCTACGAAGAATCTATCAAAAGATTCGAGAGTTTAATCTATTTACCGTCTAAGAGATGATGAGGGGCATCCGCAACAAATTGTGATTCCTTGAAACCTATGGCCCTTTAGCTGATATGTGATAAATTATAATTATTGTTAAATATTAGGTGAATAGATTTGTGTAGTATAAATTTAAATAAAACAACTATAGTTTGTATTATTAGATTAAAAAAAAATTCTCAAAACGTTTGTTACCTACGTTAGTACTTATTAAAATATTATGTTGCAGGAGCTGCTGATAGTGAGAAAATATGGGAGAAAATCTAGTTCGCATACTCGATCAAGTGATAGAACAACTACGATGTTCCCAGTGCAAAGGATATCTATCCTGTGGACCAGTGCGACTGCTTTCTGATGGAACATCAATCTGTGGCCAGTGCTCGCCACCAAATTCCGATGTCGTTTACAGAGAACTGTTACTAGAAAAAACTATTTTAAAGAATGTCGCATTTCCATGCCGTTTTAAAAAGAAGGGATGCAGAAACAATGTTGCTTTCGGTCAAGCTATGGAACACGAGTCGAAGTGTTTTTATCAATCCCATCACTGTCCTTTGTCTGTACCTGATGAAACATGCTGTTGGAGTGGTTTACGATCAGAACTGCTAGATCACTTGACCAAAAACCATTCTTCCCGTTTATTAGAAGCTGCAAATTTTATTGTTCAGGTTGATCAAAATTGTGAGGGAATCTTTGGAGTGTTAAAAGACGACTTGGTTCTTCTTGTTACATATTTATATCAATCTAGCACGCATAATTTGAATTATGACGTTAGCTATTTTAGCGCAGATGAGACAGTTTCTGCAACTTATAACATTGATATAGAAAATAATGAGATTCCAAACTGCTATTTTTCTCTGAAAGAAAATCATTGTCTTATCTTTGATAGCTGTTTTGGCAAACTAAATAATATGTTAAATTTAAACAAGTATATAGAGGCCTTGGACAATCCCAATAGTATTAAAATCAATATTATTTTAAAAGACACAACCTTGAAAAAGTTAGCTCTAGAAACCGTTACACGTACTTTAACGGTTAATCAAAAACTTGCATCGCTTCAATGTAGGAACTGCTGTGAAGAATATCTTGTGTTTCCAATATTCGATGTGGAGCAGAATAAAACTGTTTGCTTCAAGTGTGCATATGCTTATCCCAATCGTAAGGAATCGAACGATATGAAACTCCGGCAACGCATAGCAGAAACAAACTTTTCCTGTCGTTGGCAAGACTGTAATTTTATAGGTACCGGGGACATCATTCGTACACATGAAATATCTTGCCAGTTCCGAGATTATTCTTGCCCAATATGTGATGCTTTGATTAAAGCAACATTTGCAGATAAACATTTACAAAATCATAAAGGTACTTATAGAGTATCCAGAGACACTTTACTTTTACGTAAAGGCTCATTGTTACCCCAGTTTGTTTATAGAATTGAGAATAATAAAGTTATTATTGTTAAAAGTAATACTTATCCTAGTACTTTTAAAGGAGAATTGTTGTTGAGTACTTTGTGTGATGAAAAAGTTATTGTACAGTGCTACTCTATTATGGGAGGTGTAAAAGTTAATCTAGAGGAATTTATTCTTTCTAAAAATACACCTAGAGTTCATTATAAGCAAATGCTTCCACCACCTTCTGGTTTGAAAATGCTGCATTTGCAGTTACGAAGCTGTAAATGAAACAACTTTTTATAGTGGTAACTTATTATGCTACGTCCTAGCTTGCTACCATGTAATCCACTGCATATAAAACCAAACTTGACAGTTACTTTGCTTTCTATATCAGAACATTGAACGAATCTTTTTTACACATTCAAAAGAGAAGTAATCCAACATTATGAATCTAAGGAATAGAATTACATAAAAGCAGTTACATTTTCAGGAATGTTACATACGATAAATAATATTTGCTATATTTAAGTATGAGTAGAGAATTAATTAGTATATTTGTTTTTGATTCTATTTGTTACGTCAACTACTGTCATATGACAATAAAATGCCTGAATTCAACACAAGTGTTCTCCTTACAGTTGAAATTTAACATAGTTATCGAGAAATAATATAAACATTAAAAAGTGTTTTATGTATTGTATTATTTAAAAGGTAATATTGTTATCGATATAGTTTAACAAAGCTTCTGTGAACAGAATTGCCTGGAGGCTGAACAGGTTTCTGTTACTTGCGCTGGTTTGGTCTCTTTAATTCTGAGCACACGGTTGAGACTACAACCGTGTCTTAAGACAACGTAGTCAGGCCACTCAGAGGGACGTTATAATTTGAAGTGCAGCCTCACACTTCAAGATTTTAGGCTTGGAAGGGTAGCACCTCGATGTTAATGAATCAAATACTTAATGCTGATTGTGTTTATTATAAAAATATTGGTCTATATATATACAGATATATATTATTATGATACACATAGCTGACTTATTAAATAAAAATTAAAAGAAATAAATTTGGAAGATGAATACGATCAAATTTAGAAAACTTTGAATAAGATTGTTGGTTAATTTGAATTGAGTAATAGAAATTAAATTTGAGACAATTTATAATTAATTTTGTTAAGTTATAGCAATTGAGTATTCAATCAGGGTGGTGAAAGTTAATATGAAAGATAAGAT
Source organism: Agriotes lineatus (assembly GCA_940337035.1). Taxonomy (NCBI): domain Eukaryota; kingdom Metazoa; phylum Arthropoda; class Insecta; order Coleoptera; family Elateridae; genus Agriotes; species Agriotes lineatus. The sequence goes on along the minus strand of CALNHX010003628.1, from coordinate 54,007 downwards.
AATGTTATCGCGTGACACTTAATTTTGAAAGAGTGCGATAATAATTGTAACTAGCATAATTTTTAAATTTGTTTAAGATAGTGATAATAACAAACTCATAAAATGTAGACATATTTTTGGAAAAAATAATTTTGTATTAATAAAAACTGGAAATTTAATCTTTGTTTGTATAAATAATTTGGTTGAATACAAATAAAAAGGTTTTTAACAAATCTGCGAGGTGAAATTAAGTGAAAATATAATTATGAAATGATACAAGGGTGCAGTCGTTGAAAAGATAATGAAATATGGTTTAATTAGATGCAAGTAAAAAGAATAAAATAATATTTAATTAGAATTGGATTATTTATTACATACAATAGATAAGTTATACTAATTACTGGATTTGGTGATTATACATAGGACGGATTAATCATTTGAAGGGAGTTGCCAGTGTAGCTGATTGATTTGAATTGGTTACTACTAGGCAGGAGCTGAAGACAATGGGAAATTAGTTTGGGTACCATCTGTTAGTGGAAACTTACCAGGAGGCTGTTCGATTGACGGTAACGTGTAGGAGCTTGGGGTTTGAAAGTGTTCGAGTTGGTTGTAGGAGTATCGAGGTTCGGCTGTTAGTGAGTTTGTTGTTTAAAGTCAAACTGACATTTAGTAGCAGTCAATAGTTGAAAATTTATATAAAATAAGAATATCAAAGAACAGATAACTAGATTAACGACCCACACCCTATTAAGAGTCTCAAATTGCATTAAGTAATATTAAAGTAAATAAATATAGGATTTCAATGTAGAGTGGTATACCCATTTCAATATATACATATTTTATAGTGAACTCCTATTATTAGGCCGTTCTTGCATGCATTAGGCAAGGTGGCCATGCGATTCTGCTAACAAGCAGTTGTGACATATTACACTTCCTGAACGAATGCATGTGCTGCTATTTGCATTTTTAAACCTGTTGAACTGTATTAAATTTTGAAATTAAATTTAAATCTGTTTAATTTGAGATTAAACAGTTGTATTATGTTATGAACACCAGCGTTACTGAATGATTCTTTTGGTTTTATAAATACATATAGTTACTTATTCCAATGTTTTTTCTTGTAATCATAACTAGTGCACTATGAAGTCGACCGTCGTTGCCGACTTAATGGGAATTTCGAGGCCTGAGACCCAAAGTTATCACTCCATCTTGTGGGTGCCGTATCTCTAGTTCTGTTAAAATCTCGTCGTATCCATTCTATAATTTTCTTAGTCCACCTGTAGTCGATTTTTTTTCAACATGACCAGCCTAGGTCCACTTCCATGTTGTTACTCTTCTTATTATACCTTGGCCGTTTGTCAATTAACTTATTCTTTCATTCGATATTCGGTCTTTAATTGTAATTGCCCTTTTTGTTTTCTTTGTGTATTCTTAGCTTTTCTGTAGAGTTTTAGTCAGGGTCAGAGTTTGAGATCCATGACAAATTACGGGTGTCGCACATTGTTTGTGTACTGTTCTTTGAACACAAACTGCGATTTTGTCATTTTTAAACATATTGTTTAATTTACCAAAAGTGTTTATATCTCGCAAGTCTCATTGTCTCTACATATTCGTACTTTGTGTCCAAAGTATTTATATTCTTCAGCTTGCTGGAGTTCCTGATTTTCTATGCTGTAACACCTATTTAATAGAAGATTGGTCACCAGTTTAATTTTATTCATTTGTTCATTTTAAGACCTGCTTCCTCTAAGGTTTAGTTCTAATTGTTGAAAGTGCCACTACTACCTTTCACGACTCTTCTTTCCGATTTTATTTCTCTTCCCACGGTTACATCGGCTTGATCTTGAAGTTTAACTGGTTGGAGGAGTAATCTTGACCTTGAAGTCCGCATGATGAGAGGACCGAATGACTGAGTGGTATTCCACCATTTGTTTACCAGCAGTCGTAGAAAAAGTACGTACACAACGTCCTCGAAGTCGCCTAATCCTAGACCATGACAATGCATCATCCCACACCGCTGCTCAAACAATGGCATTTTTGGCCTCTGTACATGTGGAACTACTGGGTCATCCACCTTATAGTCCCAACTTGGCACCGAGTGATTTTTATTTATTCCCCACAATCGAGAATAAATTGCGTGTACAACGGTTTAACTCCCCCGATGAGGCTTTTGATGGTCGCTGAGGTGCCTCCAGAACAATAGTCACGGGTATTTGAGGATTGACTCAATAGAATGAATAAATACATACAATGTAAAGACTAATACTTTGAAAAACAATAAACTTAAAATCCCTCATAGTTTGTTATCTTATGTATGTTTTTGCGGAAATTTATCCAGTGGCCCTCGTATTATTGAAGAGGTTGATCTCAGGGTTACTACTTCTTTCGCCATACCACCGCCAGTTTAACGCCACTGAAAATATTTGGGGTTTGTGTAAATAATTTTATGACAGACATATGGGGCGAGATGACGTGGTGAAGAGAATGTATGAAAAATGTGGAAAGAATCGTTAAACCATATAATAGCACAGGTTTAGCAGAATACAATTGCAAAAAGCGAACACCGTGTTAAAGGGCGGCGAGATAAAAAAAATATATGATAATATCCAATAATAATTAATACAGTTGAAGTTGCTTCAGACTCGGATGAAAATGATTTATTAGGAATTGATTGCTTAGAAAGTGATTAGAGCTAGAACTAAGCTTTCAGAATGGAAAGGCGCACGTGTCCCACTGTGGCTAGCTGGGGGCTCTTTTACCTTCATTACTTGCCATAAATCCACTTCCGAATGTAACAACCAGCAGTGCTGCATGCTTGTGTATCATAATTTTTAACAAAAAATAAGGAAGTAAAAATATGGAAAAGAAAACTCCTAGGAGGAAAGACAGAAAACGACAAATGGATAAGCAGAACAAATTAAGAATTATATAAAGTGTATGCAAAAGCAAATGTAAGCAGGGTTTGAGAATGTTTGGAAATATAAAACAACTAGCGCCAGATAGAAACGGTAAAGAAGATCTTAGAAAGAAGAAAACTAAACACCAGGAGAAGGGAGGCTCTGAAGAAATTAGAGATTGCGAGATGGAAAGAAACATCAATAAACAGGACCAAATGGAAGAAAGTCTTAAACCAACCATGGGCTATACATACACAATGGATGTAAGCCATGCTAGGTACTGAAGAATCTTCCAAAATTGCTTCCTGGAGATTCTAGTTCTTAAGCTAATGATGTGAATGTTTTTCCTGATCATTCCAGAGTTTTTTGCCTGGCACTTCAGTGTACTCAACGCATTACCCGCCAAAACACCCTGTATAAAATGAAAGAAAGCCAATACAAGCAATTGTAAATAATATATTGTTAATTAATATAATAATATATTAAATCAAGAAATACATGTAATATTCAAAAATAAGGTTAGAAAATATAAATTAAAATTATCAACTTTGGAGTTATATGAAGAGTTGTTGATATTAATAGAAAGCAATTTATAATTAAAAAGTAATTAATAGTTACTGTAAACTATAAGTCTTTTTGAAAAAATATCAAAGTTCTAAGCTGAGTTCATATTTTATTTTATTTTATTTTATTTTATTCGTACTCAGCCAACAGCCGTTGGGCCAATTATAGGGGTCGCTGTGCATTTTTTGGGGACTTACAACCCCACTATCAACTGTCATGATGTTATTATGACAGCCGGGACCAACTATTTCCGTGGTATCCGTACCACGAGGCGCCGAGAGAAGTAGCAGCGAAACTGCCATCCAAATACTGACCAGAAAGAGCGTTGCTTAACTCTACTGATCGTACGTTGACGCTTGTTCAAGCTACACCACACGGGACCCCCAATATTTGAATAAGTTACGAACATAAATAGTTACGCTTGTTAAAATATTTGAAGTAACATGTATTGATTGAGTATCAATTCAGCGTATATGTCATATTAATAGTTTGACAGTGACAATTGAGTTCTCAAATAATTCTGAAATAACTTTTCATTAACTAAACAATTTTTACATGTATTTTGATAGTTTTTGTAACGCAAGAACCTACCTGAGATAAGAGAGGTTGTTCTATTACCTGAGCTATAAAAAGAAATAAATAATTTGCTTAAATAAATTTCAATTAGGGCAAATATTTTATTTAAAGTGTTTTGAATTGAATAAATAGGAATAGTTTAGCAGCCTAGTAACTATTTTGTAAATATTGGCTTGCAGAGTAGAGTCAATACTATATCAATATTGATAATATATTATGTGATACATGTTATTAACTAAATATTGTATAATTTCTATTATTTCTTAGTTGTGTTCTTATATAATAATTGAATTACATGACAGTATAAAAATAACAAGAGCTAAATGCGCTAGTAGTTATTTTCTAAAATTTGAGATAAAATATATCTGTGTGGCCCAACCCAACTATGAATAAACATAACATAAAGTTTTATTATTGATTATTTACATTAGAATATAGTCCGCTAACAACAATGCTCACACTATTTAAAGTTAAATTGCAGACTGAAAAACCTGTTGAAATATCAATCGCAGCAGATGCACAGGTACTGTTGCAAATTATAGTTTATCGGGCAATACTTGAAATATTTCCTCTTGACACGGCCGACGTTTAAAATCCTAAAAATACATTGTATTTGATGGAAAGATACTAAAGTCCTATAATTTACTTTATCGATATCTCATTTTTTTATAAATATCTTCTTTGCCATAAAATGTTTCTTTTCTAAATGCTATCTGTACTTGATTAACTAAAGTGTCAAAGTAGTGAACATACGTGGCACAGAAAAACGATACCATAAAATATTTCATTATTTATATGCACGCACTTGTGGGCTGGCTAACCATGTGATGAGAGTAATCTTTGATGATTCAGCAGAAATGAAAATTCTAGAATTAACCTTTCATTAAAACAAATTTTAAAATAGCTGAATCTGGTTTCCAATTGCTCCTCTCTCAAGATCTTCACAACCAACTTATATCTTTTTTAAATTACATATACGTTAAAAATCGCTTAAAGCTACTGGAAAGTAGAAGATGTTAGTCATTCAAACTCGACTACGAACTGACTTGAATATCAAGGTTACTATTGTGAATAAGTGCCTTTTCATCGGTGGATCACATAAAAAAAATTACCTTAAGTAAAATTCAAGTACCAAGACTTTAATGATTCTAATGTAGCACAGGTTCAAATAAACAGAATCAAATTCTACAGCAGCATATAAATGGCACCAAGACCAAAAATGCAAACAAACCGGGAAGTAATGGTACAGTTTAGTTTCAAATTAATATCTACATTATATTGGGTTCGTGAAACTCAAAATAACCACAGAATTTAAATTAGTATCATAAAAATACACTGGGTTAGTCAGATTAAAAATTAACCCAGGAACGAATATGTGTACATTATTACAAAAGATTTAATAAAATAATAGTTAGAATTCGAAATTATTGGGTTTTTAGGTCATATTAACTAAACATCAGCCATGATAAAAAACGTTTATTTGTTTAACCAGTTTAAATTACGATGCCTACGACGTTTCGACAAGATTAAATGTCATTATCAAGTAATGGGATAATTGAGTTGTAAACGAAATTTCAAAACTAATGCATCATCAAAAAAATTAAAAATTAAACTAGAAACTAGGAAATCTCAAATCTTAACTAAAACCATTGAGAAGAAGCCTCAGGCTTTAGTTAAGGTTTAAGATTTAAGATCGCACTTTCGGGTTTTCTATAGGTGGAATAAAAGAAACCTGAATTGCAGCTGTAGATCAGCAGTGCTCAAAGGTCGTGGAAACCTCAATCAAGCCCTGACAGTCGACGTGTATCTTCAAGAAACTATATTATAGAACCAAACGCATTCAGATGTTCAATCAGCCGTCCAAAACGACGTCGGGCTATCAAAGCTTTAAAGGATGACTTCGTTTTGCAAGCCATCAGTTTAGTCTACAACTTCGATTACAGAAGGGAAATAAATGACTGGACAGCTTGTAAAACAAAACGAAAAATACAATACAATTTTCAAAACAAACAAATTGCCAATTTTAAGTTTCCAAAATGCAACAAAAAATTGCCAAAATGAATATAGACAATATGCCCCACCTACAGGCGTCTATGTGACCTGATCCCAAAACTGAGGCACATTTATATTTGAAAGACAAGAAGCTTGTGAAAAATATTGCAAACCGGAAGATATTAAATACTCTGCCTTAATGGCAACGAACTTATATATATATATATATATATAATATATATATATATATATATATTGCTGTGGTATATAGAGGTCATGTATTACATTAAATACAGTTATCTATTTACATGAATCAAAAATGAAAAGATGTGGAAAATTGTATGAATAATTGCTTATTTAATTGGATAATAATTGAAACTCAAAGATTCAAAGGACATTTTAAAGAAAGTTATTTCACAATGAGTACTACTTGATGATGGTATCAAAAATTAACAATAATACAAAGTTGGATGTTGCATATGACAGAATAAAATTCTATTTGTAGCAATTTATAAAGTGAGCAACATTCAAATTTATTTATAAATGTAGCAGGCAGGAATAATGGTAGTCTAGGATAAGGATAAAAAATTGGGATGATTATTAAAATAACAATTTAAAAAACAGATGTAAAATTTAATTTTGGTGAAAATAAAACTATAAATGTGTCTTTAAGTTAATTTAATTTATTACAATCAATTTAAAAAGGGTTTACTAACCACATACAAGGTATAAGAAAGTGAATTATAAGAAGAAATAAAATAATATGATTTAAAAATAAAGAGATGGTAAATGGAGCTAACTAACAAGACGTAGAAGTAAGAAGAAAGATTTTGACATAGTTTAATTTGAGTTGGATTACAATTCATTAATATTTATATAATTTGGATTGTTGATGACATTTGGAGTTTTCGAGTACTACACCTGAGGGACTTAGTACTATTTGGATGAGGACCGACTGGCTTGCGACGAGGGAAGTAACTGTTGGAGGCTGGGATTAAATACTGAGGACCATCGGACGAGAGATAGCTTGTTTGCAGCAGAAGGTGGAGCTAGTAGGGGTTGCAGACATACTGGTTGTGGACGTCGTGTATGGAGATACTAGGACATAAGGAGAAATACTTTAAGGTTACTACTTTGACTGGAAGGCCACTCACCAGGAAAGATTTGGATACAGGAAGGTTTTAGTACTGACAGCTTGGTTGGAGTTCGAGAGGGAGTAATGGTCTGCTAGTTTCTTGGGTTACAGCTAGTGAAGGACGATCTGGTTGGTATTCAGTGTTTTGTGGCAGAGTTGTACAACAGTCTGAATAGAAGAGAGAGGTGTATCTGGGTGAGTCAAAGCAGGTCTGCAGGATAACTAACAAGACGTAGAAGTAAGAAAAAAGATTTTGACATAGTTTAATTGGAGTTGGATTACAATTCATTAATATTTATATAATTTGGATTGTTGATGACATTTGGAGTTTTCGAGTACTACACCTGAGGGACTTAGTACTATTTGGATGAGGACCGACTGGCTTGTGACGAGGGAAGTAACTGTTGGAGGCTGGGATTAAATACTGAGGACCATCGGACGAGAGATAGCTTGTTTGCAGCAGAAGGTGGAGCTAGTAGGGGTTGCAGACATACTGGTTGTGGACGTCGTGTATGGAGATACTAGGACATAAGGAGAAATACTTTAAGGTTACCACTTTGACTGGAAGGCTACTCACCAGGAAAGATTTGGATACAGGAAGGTTTTAGTACTGACAGCTTGGTTGGAGTTCGAGAGGGAGTAATGGTCTGCTAGTTTCTTGGGTTACAGCTAGTGAAGGACGATCTGGTTGGTATTCAGTGTTTTGTGGCAGAGTTGTACAACAGTTTGAATAGAAGAGAGAGGTGTATCTGGGTGAGTCAAAGCAGGTCTGCAGGATACGGAACTCAGGTGGGTGAAGGCAGGTAATTGTTTGAAGTTATATAAAATAAAAGACAGTTAAAAAAGTTAGTTATAATATAATTGAATTGACTTGCATATCATAACATTGGTTGAATCATAAAAGATTTGTGAGGAAGTTTGTTCTGTCATATTAATTAAAAAGTGTCATTGAACGCTATGTTTGCATAATATTTGACAGCAAGCGTCTTGCATAAAATAATTCAATATTACAAAATAAAAATAACAAACAACTAACTAGATTTTGGCGAACCACATCCTGAGAATAGAGCACTCATGTATTTTGAAGTATAATTCAAGTTAAAATTATAATAAAATAAAAAGTTTCGATACTTGAATTAAATCAAAATTATACATACACATCCACTGCAATATATATATTCCCAAAACTTCTAGCTGGAGCATAGGGCTCTAACAAAGTTTCGTCATCTGATTCTATTTTGTGCAAGAATTTTAATGTCATTCCAGTTCTTTCCGTGGTTTTTTGCTTCTTTCAGCACTGTTCTTCTCCACGTTATCTGGGGCCTGCCCCGTTTTCTTTTACCTTGTGGATTCCAATCCAGCACCATTTTTACAATTTCTCCTTGATTTCGTCGTAGAGCGTGCCCTATCCAACGAACTTGCTAGTGAAAAAACTACATTCTTCAATATTGCTAGAGGTAAAAACGCCTAAATGGAACAATAAAACAAAATTTTGTGCAAATTATACACTCTAAAACGCCAGCTGTTTTGATATATGATGGGTATGCTTCCCATTTTGGTTTAGACATGATTATAGTAATTAACGTATTAACAGGGGTAATCCAGTCTTAACATTCGAGCGAGCGCAGCGAAGCAAAAGTGGTTCATTAGTTTATTGTTCATTGAGGCAATAATTTTGAATCAATAATAATTACTAAAAACTGCTAAATCGAAATCGGACTACCATGAATATGTGTGATGTTGCTATAGTGAATGCATGTTAAATGAGTGGATGCATGTTAAATGTATCTTAACATTCGAGGACGTGAGTGGATGCATGTTAAATGAGTGGATGGATGTTAAATGTATCTTAACATTCGAGGACGCGATCATGCTAAACACTGTTTAACATTTCAATGAACAATAAAATAACCAACACACACTAATCATAGTTTACACCCGCTAGATCTGAGTGTCTTCATACCTTTGAAATTAAATTGGAACAAGAATTGGGTAAATTCTAGCGTAAATGTTCTTCTTCTTCTTCCTCTTTCCCTTATTTTAGGTTAATGGCATGTTTTTAACCACAATCTTGTGGTTCTATGCCCACCCTTTGCACGTCGAAACTGATGGTGATTACTTCCACCGTTAACATCTCTTGCACAAGAATCTGAAGCGCCTTTTTCTTCAAAGCCTAATCCAGAAGAATCATATTTATTACTACGTGAAATACCTTTCACAATACAAACTGATCCATCAACAGCTCCAAACAATAATGTGGATGATTGTTATTAAAACAAGTGAAACAAGTTAAATAAAACCCTATTTGCGCAGGAGCAGAGATCACAATTTGCTGAAGCCGCTGACAGTGATACGTATATTTAATGAAATCGAAGAAAAATCAGATAAGGTTAACACCATAAAATTGATTGGTGAGGATTTGCAAACATTAAGTGTGAGTGGTTGGGTGAAAGGGAACGATTTAAGATATATGTTACTCAGATCACTAACAAGGAACCATGTCCCTGTGTAAAATTTGTCAGAAAGATTGATTTATCTTTCTCATTCCAATAGCAAAATGTTGATGATACTAGTATTATAATCCTGAATAAATATTCGTTGTTGCCACCATATTCAGTCGTTGATAAGCGACTCTTGTGGTTTATGTTAACAATTTTTATCGGTTTCAGGCTATTAAGCCTTTGTTTACATATACAAAAGTAGACGGGTAACTAAGTCATGTATCTGTACGGTAATAACCCTTTACCGTTCATAGCAACCATTACCATACTGAAACAACTGTACCTGGACGGTAACATTCCATTACCGTACATGGCAACCATTACCACACTGCAACCGATAAACTATTGAACAAACCACGGATTTATGAATCATAACATTTCTAGATATGTTAATAGCTATTTTTAATAGCCACAATGATGTTTATTTTATTTCATAACGGCATAGACTGTAATAGTCAATTTTTTTTATTCGCAACGCTATCATATTTTATGAAGTAACCCATAGCACATGATTTATATTTTGCGTTGGTGAAAAATACAGACATAAAGTGATTTTCACAAATTATCCTAATATAAATAAGCATGGATAGGGTTACCCTCCTGAGATTCTAAGTCGTTTCAATTCCATTTACCCGAAGTGACCTTATATTGATTGCAGTAGCATCAGTCATATAGTTTATCAGAAGTTCAACGAGCTTAGAAACTATTTCCCTACACGAATACGTTTTAGGATAACTATTTTTAAACTATGTGTTCTAAATAAATCCCGTCGGCCTAAATCGTGCAACTGATATAAACCCCAAACAAGCTAAATTTTCTGCAGGAATCATGAAGTCTAACAAAGTTCCAAGAATTTAATGACCAGGTGGCCCGAGTATTCGGTAAATTATTTCCTTTAGCTTCCTTCGGTTGTAGAACCACCGCACTATACCAAAGAAACAAAGGGAGCCAACCAAGAATATCAGTATTGGTGAAATCATGGTATCCGTGCTTTAAACCTTGCTATAGCGAAGCGGTCCAATACCTGGAAATATAGTATGTAAAAAAATAAGAAGTATTTATTATGAGCAATCACACTCATCTTAATTATCGTTTTCACAGCTATTTTAACAGTTTTGTGTAATTCAATTGTAAAAATAGAATGAATCAACTATCTTACCAAATATAAAAAACTGATAAGCTACTAATAACGTTGTGTATTTCCTCCTACATTTCAATTTATGCAGTAACGCTCGACACTAAGTGTTTGTTTTTAATATATCTTATCCAAGCGGTTAACTATCTCATATTATTTATGATTCTTGTTTTTTTCGTCTGCTATCGTTGCAAAATATAAAAACAATAAAATAGATACTGAGGTCTTGAAATTACTAATTAAGTAATTAAACAACTTCATAACCAATTTAAAGTTTCTTCGTGTATAAAATCAACTTTATTACAGAAGCTGAAAGGGCAATAATGTTAGGAAACTGACAACGCTCTAAGGCAATCACAATACAACTTGTGGTGGAAACTTGCAATTTTAGAACTATAAATTGCTATATCATTGCTTCAACGAATAGCAATGAACGCTAAATCAGAGGTGGCTATTTTGTCATTTTGAAATGCATGTGATTTGCTATGTGATCACTCCTCGTGTAGTACTTGTTTTTATATTGTGTTGCAAGTTCGTGTTTCTTGTGTTTACGGTATTGAATCGTAAACCCTCGTTTACTGTGCTCTGTTTCTACTGGTAAAAAGTCTCTCTACGGGTAAGATCGGTAAAAATTTTGCGGGCTGGTCAGAACCAGTTATCAATTTTTACCGATCTTATCCGTAAATTTTTACCGATTGTGCCCGTAAACAAATATTTTATCTATGGAAACAATGTTTTGTAAAAAAGGTGTTTACGATTCAAAATACCATAAAACCTTGTACAATACTCGACCGTTACTAGAACTCGACTGGCTCGCACGGATAACATGCTCGCTTGGCTCGCTCTTTAACTACCTTACTCGCCCATAGTTCTCAGTAACGGTCTTGTAATGTAAATTACTATTACCAGACAAGTATGTGCAATTAAACGGTAAACGTATGCTTTACAACGAAGGTAAAGTTCAGGTATCAGTTTGCATTATTTATACCGTCTCATGGGGTTTTATGGGACAAGAGGGGTTTTATGGGACAACCTGCAGATTTTTAAAATTACCGCCAATAAACATACATCCACGACTACCAACACTGTAAACACAAATGCTCTGCTGCCATCACATGTCAACAAGTTGTTTGGAAGGTTGTACTGTATGAATTTATAAAGCGTTTTTTATAAAAAAATTAAACTAATCGAGCAACAAATTTGCATGAAGAATAACCTCCGAGTTGTCTCATCTACACACAGGTAATTCTGCACTTTATAGCATTGTTTTCTTTAATAATTGTGTGTTTATAACCTCAACAATGGTTTGCAACTTAATTTCAAATAAAGATGATTTTTGTTGTTATAATATTTGAATATTTATTAAAAATTGTCTTTTTAGGGGTTTTATGGGACAGCATGCCACGAATTTATAAAAGGATATTAGGTGCTCCCTTAAGACGAGATTATGAAGAAAATGCATTAGAAAATGCCCTACGTGATGTGGTAGAGGGTCGCCTGTCATTTCGACAAGCCGCAGAAAGACATAATGTGCCAAAAAGCACAATTTGCCGCAAATACCACGGAGAAAACATTGGGAACTTGGGCAGACCACCCGCATTAAGTAAAACGGAAGAAGAAAAAATAGTTGTTGCAATTTCATATGCAGCATTTTCTGGTTTTCCTTTCACACCTCTTGCATTAAGGAAATTTGTACAAGATTATCTTAATCGTAAAGGTGTCATTATTCGACATTTTCAACAAAATTTACCAGGCGTAGATTGGGTAGGACATTTTTTAAAAAGAAATAAAGAACTGTCTGTGAGATTATCAGAAAATACAAAAAGGTGCAAGGCTGCCCTCTCAGAAGAGAGCATCAATTTATTTTTTGATGAATTCGAAACAACCTTGGAAGGCGTTGCAGCTGAGAATATTATTAACTACGATGAAACGAATCTTCCAGATGACCCTGGAAAAGAAAGGATTATCGCACGCAGGGGAACGAAACATGCAAGACGAAATATTGATACATCAAAAAGTTCTGTTTCGGTAATGTTTGCTGCAACAGCAAGTGGCACACTATTGCCACAATATGTTGTTTATAAGGCTGCAAATCTATACCCAGAGTGGGTGGAAGGTGGACCACCAAACTGCCGTTTTAATAGATCAAAATCGGGGTGGTTCGATGCCTTAATATTTGAAGATTGGTTTTTTAAAATCATTTTACCTTACTTTAGGCATAAAGATGGCACAAAGGTTTTGGTTGGTGATAACCTTGCAAGCCACTTAAGTGTAAAAGTTGTGCAAGCTTGTGAAGAAAACAACATTCGTTTTGTTTTATTATTGCCCAATAGCACACATTTATGTCAACCGCTCGACCTATCTTTTTTTCGTCCTCTAAAAGCGGCATGGAGACGTAATAACAAAATGGAAATTGCAGCACAAGGGATGTATCCCAAAATCGGTTTTTCCAAGTTTATTAGCAGAAACGATAAACATAATAAGTGATTCTGCAGAAACAACTATTCAGTCGGGATTTCGAGCTGCGGGAATAAATCCTATAAACAGGAATGAAGTGCTTAAACATGTGTCGACAAGAGAAATTGAAAACTCTGTTCACGATGGTGCTCTCATTGCAACATTTAATGATATAGTGCAGAATTCTATTGCCCTTAACAATGAACCGACACCAAAACGACGAAAGAAAATTGACGTCCCTGCAGGCAAATCGGTTTCGCTAACAGACATGGTGCAACCGTCAACAAGCAACAATGAATTTGATGTTCCTGGAGAAGTGGAAGCAGATGAGATAGATGCAGAAGAAAGTCAGCTAATGGAGTCAGATGATGAAGATATTGACCAAAACGATGTGGTTGATTTATCAAAGTCATTGACCAATTCTACGGCATCATTAGTTTTAAATAGTTTTATATTGGTAAATTTTATTTATAATAAGGATTCAAAGAAAGAAATAAACAAAAAATTTGTAGCTCAGATTGTAAAGAAACCGAATGATGGCAAATATGTTGTCAAATGTATGCGGAACTATAATAACAAGTCCGATTTTTTCATTTTTCCAACTGTAGAAGACATTAATGTAATCACGGAACAACAAATTTTAAATGTGCTTCCTAATCCAACAATACGTAGAGGAAGACACATTTGGAAAGGTGTTAAATTAGTATAAAATATAGTGGGAATAAAAGTTTTACATTGCAAGAGCGATTTTATTTAATATACCTGTAAAAACTCAAAATTATACCAAGATATCTGCAAAATAAATATAAATTATGTCCCATAAAGGTTATACTAATGGTTAATTGGGACAATTCCACAGCCAATAGGGTTAAAACAGGGGAAAATTGAACATGTCCCATTTTACCCCAACGTCAGTGTAATTTGGGACACTAACAATTTTGTAAAAAGTAGTATAAACTTTTTAGAAAAATTTGAAAATACCCTAAGATTATAATACCTTATGTAAACCTTTATTGAAGTGTATGAGCAAAAATTAAATATGTTACCAATACAATTAATTAATTAAGAATTTAAAAAAAAAGTGTCCCATATAACCCCATCTGACGGTACTTCCTCGGCACTTTAGTTCTTTTACTTAAAAAATAGAAACATAACCTAGTTTTGTAAGTGGTATCCTACATGGCCGTCACTCACTTAGCATTTATTTTGGTTTTCATCATTATTTTGCCCGATATGTGTTTCCGATTAATTAATTACAATTCAAAGTTAATGCGCCACTTCCAAGAAGGTTCAGATACGAGTCTTTCAGTCCTGGAAGGCTATGGACTAGAAAAAGCATGTCATAGCCGCCCAAAGCTGAAAGGCTTTTTCGGCAGTCGTTTTTCTTAAAGTAGCTTGTAGTAGGTATCAATATCTCTTTTATTTCAGAATGTCTGGCTTTCGATATCGAGATATAGCAAATATGTCTCTCAGACGTATTATTTGAATTAATTGAGAGCTTCCAAAGAGCAGGCTGCTAACTCTTGGGAGACGACAGCGATACCGAAAACGTTGAAAATACACAGATAACCGCTGTAGCTACCAGAAGTACTTCAGATACTTTCACTTACAGTACAACAACCTCAACGCTTAAAAGAACAAGAGATTAACCGAAGCTATTTAAGACTGCTGATAAAGGTCGATGCTTCGTTGAGAATATGTCTCGATCCAAAAAGTTTAAACTCGGTAATCAAATCAAGAAAATTAACAATTCCTAACATAGATGAAATAATAACAACTTTAACTGCTCTGATATGTTTTTCGGACTTTTTCCACTGTCTAGGGTGTAAATCACACAACGTTTCGGGAGTTTTGATCTACTCCCGTCTTCAGGTGTTCCTGGTTAGTTCTGAGAAGGACTGATATTGTACTTTTTTCTACGTAAATTTGTGCCTCCCTAGGGGTTTGAACCTGGGACCGCTGATCGCTGTGATTACTAGTCTGCCACTCTAACCACTAGGCCACCAGGGCTAACCAGGAACACCTGAAGACGAGAGTAGATCAAAACTCCCGAAACGTTATGTGATTTACACCCTAGCCAGTGGAAAAAGTCCGAAAAACATATCATAATAGACCACTGCCAAAAAATGACATTCAGAGAACAAATTTAACTGGTTCTAAAATATTTACTATATTGTATGCCGCCAGTGGATTTTGGAATATTCCGTTGAACGATGAGTCAAGTACACGTTTTCAACAATATTTGGCAGATATAAATGTTTGCGTATGCCGTTCGAGATAAAAACAGCAAGCGAAGTGTTCCAAGAATAGCTTCAAGAATTTTTTTCAGAAAAAGGGGTAGAAATATGTATATATACACAATATCTTAATTCATGGTAGAAATAAAAAGGAACACGATAAACGTTTACAAAAGGTTTTTTCAAAAAGTTCAAGAAAATAATCTAAAATTTTTATTTTAAAAAAATGCAAATTTGGCCTGGACGAAGTAAAATATCTCGGCCATAAGCGCTCAATGTATAAAATTACAGCAATTGGAGATATGCCTGTAGGTACTAAGAGATAAAAAATATGTTTAAAATGTGTCAAACAAAACAAAACTCTTACGAGACATAATTAAGGAAGAGAACGTATTTGAATGGGCAAGTAAAAAACAAAACATTTGAAAATTTAAAGAAATTAAAGCGTTAAAAAATTATATGGCAAATAGTTGGCCAAAACATTCAAATAAAATTTTGAGTAACTTGTTAACAAAATTTATATACTGGGTGGGTTACGAAGCTATAAATCCCTTACTATTTGGGACTGCAACCCAACGTACATATTTCATGTCAAGACAGATACCCAATATTTAAGACGTATTGATCAGAGTTGCTGCACCTTTATGACATGATTATGTGTCATTGCCCACCATGTGTACATTATGTAGATGCCTTTTAAAATAAATTTCCAATTAAATATTTTAGAAAATAGTTGAACATTTGTAAATAAAACTTTCTGTCGGTAATAGTATATTACGCAAAAAGTTTATAAAAGTGATGTTTTACTGAACAACTATGGCTGGTTTGAGTACGAGCGTGAGCGAGTATTTAAACGGCCATACGTGTTCAGTAAAACCACTTTTCTAACGTTTTGCTTATAATATTTTATCGCATTTCATATGAATTGTGAAATACTAAATTTTTACATAAAAGTGACACTAAATGTCAAACTGAGCAGAACTCGACTCTATGTACTAAAGCACAACAAGCAGCTCCAGTTGATGGGACTACAAGTCTATGTCAAATTCAAAATTAGCAGGTTAAGTTTTGCGTCAGTCTGTGTCTAAACTGCCACAAAACCTAACCTGCTAACCTTGAATATGACATAAACTTACAGTGCCACCAACAATACATTTCAGTACTGCCAAACGTAAAACGAAACGCCGTTGCTATGCAGAAAAGTGTTGCTAATGCAGAAAAGTACCACATTTCTGAATGATTTTGAATGTAGAAATGTAGTACATTACCAAATGAAATGCGATAGCTAAGTTTTGTGTAGCAATTCTGTGAAATTTCTATATTAGCGTACAAATGCTTTATTGGTTAATTCCGATGCACATATTCTTAGTTTATCAATTTCTGATTAGATAGGGGCTCGTTATAAGTTAACGTGGACACTGGTGTAATTTAAATTGCATTGTCTAATGCATAGTAGATTAAATGACCAGAAATATTTGCAATCCTTATTCAACGCACAGGTAAGTAATTGCTGAAAATAGATACATAGGCTGTTAGGAATACTTAATCAGGTAAACTGTTTAAAACTGTTGTGTATTTCTTGGAATAGCGAGTATGATAGTAGTGGGTAGTATGGTAAAAACCCTAATCATAGAACATTCAAAGCTTAGTGAAGTGTTATTTAAGAACTCTTATATTTGCTGTAAATACAGTTTTTTATATTTTATTTTGGATCTGAACGTTCCATAATAGATGTCTAAATATGAAAGGAATGGAATATTTTGAAAATAAAATACTAGAACTCGAATTTCGAGTATGTCACAATAATTGTATAGTGTGCGTGTCTATTTCAGTACAAATCAGTACAAAACAGATAACGATTTAAATTATTTTATTGGCCAGTTATCGTTGCCACTTGACTTTCCACATACATTTATACAGCTGTAAATGTTTAATTAGTATTTATTGTAACATCTAGTCGCTAAATGTATACTATTTGTAAGAAATCTTGGTGTTAGGATTGATGGATCTTATCTCTCACATCTATTCATGACACTTTTAATCGTTTATTTGTTTTGCTTATTGTATTCCTTTGTTATACAGATTGCAATTAGTTAATAAATTTATTAAAAAAATGGAATTAACAAAAAAAGTTATCGTTGGTCTTTCCTTATTAGATAACCGCTCACTTCATTTTATACTTAAAATTCCAGTTTTTAAAGATTGCCTGTCCAATTGTTGTTTCAAATTCCCCAATTCTTTTGGACGCTTTTCGTAATTTACCCTTAGAACCTTCTAAATATTTTTTTTATGATTCCACCGTTACGTAAATTGTCAAGATTGAAATCAAAATTCATCTTAGCCCATTTCATATTTACAAAGAAACTTTGCAATTTTATTGGCTTTGACGCACTCGTAAACCCAAACTTGGATATTTTATTTGTATTCGGGAGTTGTGAGCTCGAACCAGCTGCTTATGTTTTGGTTTGCGTTGAAGTAGTAACATGCGAACAAAATAATAATATTAATATGCTCTAAGCATCCAGCTATGTTGCTTATATCGCCCTTCCATCTGTTCTTTGGTCTCCCTTTTCCTTTTCGCCAGACTTGGATATAACTCTGTCGTAGTAAGTAGTTTTTGTGCATATTCTCTCCATCCTGGCTACATTCTGTCTTCTTTCCTTCATGTGCCTTTAATTCTGCTGCCCACAAAGACGTTCTTTTAAAACTTGTGTTAATTATTCTGCCGTTCCACACCAGTCACGTGCTGCTTCTATTATGCGTATTTAACGTTATCCATCCGTCTTCTCAATCTCTGCAACTTTTGCCTCTAGCTTCTTTGCTAGATTGAGTTGGTATTTCTTTATAGTGTATTTTTTTAAAGCGTAGCTTTTAATTTTCTATTTTTCTGTTCCTTTCTATAGATTTTTGTCGTTTTACTGTCATATCCATTTGAACAAAATAGTATTAACTTCCTATTTCTGGTTCCTATTTCACCCTAACATCCTTGGTTCTTCTCCAATTTCATCTAGCTATTAGACGTTTGTCGAAGATCGATTTCTCATTTCTGCTGTGTTGTGCCCTTGTATACTTGCAGATGAATTTTATATTCGCATTTACTAAATCGTTTGTCATGCAGAATTCTATAATTAATTATAACATTGCTACTATTTTTCATTCTCTAAATCTTCAATAAAATTGTTTTTTATTTCAATCTTTTCAGCTTCAGTAAAGCCGTAAGCAACTATCATTTGATATATGCTTTCTTCTTCCACAATTTTTACTTCTACTGTCAATGTGCTTGAGTTTACATAATTTCCATTTATTATAGTTTGTAATTTATAAGGATATACTTCTAAACTTACCCTTTCTTGCCCTCATTTGTTATTCTCCACTCCTGTCCAGTACAATCAATTTCCTCTGTTTAAACTCATTAGAGCTTGTCCAGTCCTTTTATCTCCGTTATTCCTATGTAATCTAGTTTAAATTTGCCTATTTCCTCAATTAACTCCTCTGTTTTGCTGTTTATGCGTCAGATGTTCTATGTTCCTATTTTTATGCAAACCTGCATTCTTGCTAGCTATTAACCAAAAAAATACAATAAACAATTAGCATACTGCGATTATACAAATACAAACGAATTTAATTCATTGAATCCTGATGAAGTATAAAGTGCCACCCAACATTTTAAAAAAACCGTTGAATAAAATAAATCTTGGATTTTAGCGAACGACGAGGCCTCATTCAAGAAACGCGCGCCTATAGATATAGTACTGTTGTATCGCATACAAAGCAAGTTCTTCGCATAATCGCCTGATAACTCGCATATGTCTCCAAAAGCACCCGTCTGCTATTCTGAACAAGTAGAAAATATAACATAAATTCGAAATACACGCAAAGCTAATGAACTTGGTGACCAACTGATAGTAGCTTACTAAATATAAATTATGAAGCAAGTAAAATCGGTAAATGTATGCTGAGCACCAATGTCGAAGCTTATTAAGAAATAAAGTGAAGTGCATCGGGATTACTTGACAAAGCCTAAAAATGCACCCGACAAATCGTTAGACCACGGAAAGTTAGAGCAGGGATAACAGTTGTATACCTGAGATTATGGGCCTGCCAACGGGTGATTTTAGTAGCATAAACACATTGAATCAAGCAGATAGGTGCAGCAGTTGATTAATTTACAACACTACATCCGCATCTGATTACTGACTCTTTTCACCATAAATCCGTTCACTGAATATAACCTGGTATTTAATATTAGACTTGAAGCATAGAGTTTTAACAATTTTACGTCTAAATAATGAAATTCTAGTACATTATGAATCTTACCAAGGAAACCTACAATATACTGAGACATCTAATATCTCTTAATAAATCCAACATATGCCCCGGATACTAGCTGCAGCAATTTATAAATTCACAAAAAATTTGGATGGTTCATAATTATTTTCCTTAGCATAGAATTTCGGCTTAGACCGCGTAGTATTTGTGTATGAACACCCAGCATTTTCTGGCTTAATGTGCCTTGCACCTTGTGAAGTCGAGCAAAAACCCGCGCGATGGCCATGCTCTCTGGTGGCTCGTGTTGTTTCAGTATCTTGAGAACGAGGATACTTAGGCAGATTTGGCCGTTTTGCTGTTTGTGCATCCATATTCACTAACGTTTCGCAAGACCTTGCAGCTTGCATCATCAGAGTGAAAGTCGCAGTGCACATTAAGCCAGAAAATGCTGGGTGTTCATACACAAATACTACGCGGTCTAAGCCGAAATTCTATGCTAAGGAAAATAATTCGAGTAACCGCGAAAGCCTCAAACAGTACATGGTTCATAATGTTGAACTATGTGCTATGGTTATGACGCAAGGAATCTATGATTAATAGGTGTCCCATTCTTTTTGGGACACCTATTAATCATAGATTCCTTGCGTCATAATAAATCGATTAAACATAATATACCTTTGTACAAAGTCCCTTCAGTAAGAAGTTATAGGCCCTTGAAATTCAATTTTAATACCTATTTTTTTGTTAATTTCCACAAATGTACAGATATCGATTTGAGTGTTGGTACACTTGCTTACTATTATATACTGCACTACTAGGAAAAATTTAAAAAACTAGACTTGACTATAAGCGGCACTTTACCTATCCTTCAAAACTTTTTTTAGCTGTAACTTCGTTATCTGTAGCATTTTTTTAAATTTTAGGTTATTATTTGAAAGAGAATTAAAATACATAAAAATAATGTACGCTTAGTTCATAAGCGTAAGAGCAACCGTTTACCTTAAAATGCTTATCAAAGGTTTTTAGTTGTTTGTAAGACGTACAATTACCAAGTAGCCATGATCACAAAAACAATGTGTAATGATTGTAATCCAGTAAACAACAACAAGAAATCAATTAATGAAGTTGGTGACATCAGTTTTTTGTCTTTTGTGTTTACGAAAATGCTGCGACATAGCGAACTTTTCAGTATTGGACAATTCGTTACGTAGCGGCATTTTCTTATACATAAAAGCACAAATTCTTATGTCACTAATGTCATTAATTGATTTATCATTGTTTTTACTAGATGACCATTGTTTTTGTGGTCATGGCTACTTGATAATTGCACGTCTTAATGACAACCAAAAACCTTTGATGGGCATTTCAAGGTAAACGGTTGCTTTTAGGCTTAAGAACCAAGAGTACATTATTTTTGTGTTTTATAATTCTCTATCAGGTAATAACCTAAAATTTCAAAGATTTTACAGATAACGAAGTTAGAGTTAAAGAAGGTTACAAAGGTAGGTAAAGTTTCTTTTACAGTAAAGTCTAATTTATGAAAAAAATATTAGTGCATTACATAATAGTAAGCATGTGTACCAAAATTCAAATTGATATTACTACATCTGATTAATTTAGAAGTGATGTGTTATTTAAAGAATGTAATTTGCTAGATATCCGTCACTTATATTGCTATAAAATACTTGTTTTACAACACAAAACGAGATATAGCTTAAAAGATATCGAACATGAGTATAATACAAGATATAAATTTCATGCTCAATCACAGGTTGAAAATGCCAGCAAAACTATTGGACAGCGTTCCTACAACTATATTGCGCCACGAATCTACTCTATGCTACCTCATTCAATTAAAAATTGCAGTAACAATAAAACATTTAAAGCAAAAGTTAAGGCCTGGATGCAAAATATGCCTAGAAATATTATACGTGACCTTATTGACATAAAAAATACATAGACTAAGCACCAATCAGTATACTAAAACGAAAAAAAAACGAAATTTTTCATTACTACCACTGATCTCCATACAATATTTAGATATTAAAGCAATAGCTCACGCACAAGTTTTAACTTCTCTGAGCTTATTCGGTTATGTCGTTTATTTCTGAAGTTTTAGCCTGGGGGGGTTACATTACCTACTTTTACATTTTACGTTTGTTTATTGTCCAGTTTGTGGTAACAATGTAATTTTCTTTAGAAATAAATGAATTATTATTATTATTATTATTACATTTGTGGAAATTAACAAAAAATTAAAAATTAAAAATTGAACTTCACGGCCCTATAACTTCTTACTGAAGGGACTTTGTACTAAGGTATATTAAGTTTAATCGATTTATTATAACGTAATGAATTAATGACTAATCGGTGTCGCATTCTTTTTGGGACACCCTGTATATTTATTGTTTTGTAGACTTCGTTTTATTTTTGATTTGGAATGTAGTAATGTAGAGAGCAGATACATATAATTAAAGAAGTAGATATTCATTTAAATTATTTATAGTAAAATACGGTAAACGATCAGAGATGGAGAGAGCGGCCATGACAATTAGTCGCGACTAACGCATGACTAATGATTATGAATATCGGTATAAAGCTTTAAATTATCCTTATTTTAACGTCTCCTATCTGAAATTAGAAACCAAAATGTACAACAATACCTCAGACACTTGTCTCCGCTCGAAGCCAATGACTATTCGCTATGGAAAGCAAACAAATATTTAAAACAACCTCAGCAACACAAAGCACCAATTCGAACTCCCAACAACACCTGGGCCAAAAGCGACAGTGAGAAAGCGAGGACCTTCGCCGAACATCTAACTAATGTGTTTACACCATTCCCGACGGATGAAGATGAAATAGCAGAAATACAGCACCTACTAGATATGCCTTACCAAATGAGTCCACCAATTAAACCATTCAAAATCGCCCAAATAACGGGTGTTCATAAACCTACTGGGATGACGACTGTTTATGAACACCCGTTAGAAAACACCATACATAAAAACGTGAATCCACACAAAGCCCCAAGCCAAGACCTAATTACAGGTAAAATCCTTCAACAACTGCCGCATAAAGGCTATCAATTCATAAAATTCCTCTTCAATGGAATAATACGCCTCCGACACTTTCCTGAACAATGGAAAGTCGCATTGACAATACTTATCCCTAAGCCAGGAAAACCCCCAGACCAACCGACATATCGACCTATCTGCTTACTACCAGCCCTATCAAAAGTGTTTGAAAAACTGATACTAGAGAACCTCTCTCCAATCATTTTGGAAAACCACATACTATCAGACCATCAATTTGGCTTCCGCAAACAACACGCAACAATAGAGCAAGTCCACAGGGTGGTAGCCAAAATTACCAATGACTTTGAAGAACGCAAATACTGTACAGCAACATTTCTCAACGTTAAACAAGCCTTCGATAAGGTCTGGCATGCGGGACTCATCTGCAAAATCAAACAAACCTTACCTACTGATTACTTCGAAATCTTACAATCTTACCTAACCAACAGGCAGTTCATTATCTGACACGGCGATGCTATATCAAATCCACACCCCGTCAACTCAGGGGTCCCTCAGAGCAGTGTGCTAGGCCCATTACTGTACCTCATATTTACAGCAGATCTTCCGTCAATACCAGGCAACTTGGTCGCTACTTTCGCCGACGATACGGCGATACTCTCATCCAACACGGATCCAATCCTAGCATCTCAACAACTGCAGCTACACCTCGACGAAATACAGCGCTGGTGCAACAAATGACGTATTCAAATAAACGAAAGTAAATCTGTGCATGTAACATTCACCTTAAGAAGGAGCACATTCCCTCAGGTAACGCTTAATAACAAACAAATACCCCAATCTGACAGCGCAAAGTATCTCGGAATCCATCTAGACAAGAAACTGACCTGGAAAACTCACATATGGGCAAAGCGTAAGCAATTGGGCCTAAAACTTCAAAAAATGTACTGGATGATTGGGAGAAAATCACAACTCTCTTTAAAAAGTAAGATACTCCTTTACAAAACGATGATAAAACCAATATGGACATACGGTATCCAACTATGGGGTACAGCCAGTACATCCAACATTGAAATAATTCAACGCTTCCAATCCAAGACACTCAGAGCCTTAACAAACGCACCATGCTACGTCACCAATGCAACAATATCGCACGACCTCGCAATACCTACCATCAACGAAGAAATAAAAAAAAATTAGTGTGAATTATAGTGATAGAATCAGTGTTCATCCTAACATACTAGTGGAGCGCATCATAGAAGATGACAATGATGTGCAACCGCGACTAAAAAGGTTTAAACCGCTCGACTTGCCACACATATTTGAACATTAGTGATTATATTCAAACTGCATATTACTTAGTGTACATAAAACAATTATTAATTTTAATATAGGAGTGTTATAAATGGAAACACATCATCCATGCTTGTAACATATTATGTAAGTCAAAACAACTGTTGATTGTAGCTTAGCGACAGATTGTAGTGTATAATAAACAAAAAAAATTTTTTTTAACGTCTATGAAATAGTTACTAATACAACGAAACGTTGAGTTCATATTGCATACGCTATTGTTTTCAAAACAATAACAATTAATTGTGTATTAGGAAGCTACAGTCTAATTATTTATCGAATATTGGAAAAACCTATTAAATTTTTTGTAGAGTGCCATTTTTCTCTTTAAGTGATAAATAAGATGATAAAAGTAAGAAAAGGAAAGATCGAAGCTTTTTCTGATCCGATAAGGAAGCTATTTATAAAGCTATAGATTTGAAAGAAAATTATAGGGGCATTGCATTTTTGAATGACTAGAATCATTTCTTTAACAGGTTACCACCAAAATCTACAATATTTTTAAGTTCTTTTAAATTCACGATAACTTTAAAATTAGCAAGTTAAAATTATTTTCAAAGTGAGTATAAGATCAACTGCGTATGTTTAGTGCTTCGTCTCGTCGAGACGAGACCGAGACTGGAGTAGTCTCGGTCTCGACGAGTCGAGACCTATAGTGGTCTCGATCTCGATCTCGGTTCAAATGCCAAGTCTCAGTCTCGGTCTCGGTATCGACGAAGGTCTTAACAAATTTTAATATGCAAAGTAGAATTTGATGTTACAACATTCGACCTTGCTTCGTATACCGATGTAGATGACGTTCTACTAATCGCAAATCTTAAAATAGAACATATTGTGTGCGAATGAGGTGATTCATTAGTCGGTACTTCCCCCAATTCGATTTTTAAATCAAGTCAGTGCAGCATTTTTAATGTACTTCTCGCGCCTGCGAATACTTGCCCTCGGTATGCAAATAGTACACATAAATGCCTTTTTCCGTATAACTTAGAATAAGTTATTTGTTTAAGAATAAAATGTTAAAAAAATCGAGACTCTCGACGAGACCGAGACCGAGACCGCTCAAGTCTCGGTTTCGGTCTCGAAAATTTTAATAAGTCTCGTTCTCGGTCTCGCCTCGAATTTCGAGACGAGACCGAGACGAGACCGAGACCAGTCTCGTGGAACCGAAGCACTACGTATGTTACAACCAATCCTGAAGAATAATACGGTTTGGATATTTTCTCCATTTTCTATGTAGTGTTATACAAATTTGCAATGATCTGTTTCAAACAAATTTATAATAAACAATAAGTATTTATGAAACAATTGCAACTTTTTAAACGTGTTACATATAATACGTTTTCTACGATGGTAGCAGAAGTATAAATAATTTAGTTCGGTGAATTTTTTTGCCACATTGTATTAAACATTCTAGGATATGTTAACATAGAAATTTACGACAAAGCGTACGATTTATGTTCTTATTTATTGTTAGCATCAAATCGATTCGTCGGCTAATTCGCTCAAAACAAAACAAACTTTATAATACTTGGATATAGTTGCCGGCCGGCTAGTAAGGAAGACGACGTGCAGCTCTTTAAGTACTAACAAATAATTCAAATCCAAACGGGCGCCAACGAATTTTTACCAATTAACGACAAGTGTATCCAAACATTCAACTGAGAATTCGTAAACTCAAGTAGCACATAATTTCCTGAAAGCAAATCTCAAATCACGTACAGGTAGCAGTAACAAATATAAAACCAAAATTCTAATATCACAGTATAATAGTTTCTAATTCGGTAAAATTCAGTACAAACATCAGATAATTAATAGTACAAATTGCGAGTAATCATTAGTACGAATTTCAAATAATTATTGGCCGGTGGTAGTTCCAGTCGGATGTAAATCCACATGGGTGGTACACCCAGTTGAAGGTATTTTAGTTCGGTGACATATAATGTATTTGTTACAAACTTCAAAACTCGGTGGTAGTTTCAGCAAGATCTAAATTCACATCGGTTATAATCCAAGTTCTTGGTAAACCAAATCGGTGGTGATTCATGTTGGTAGTAGATTAAAGTGCTTTCATATGGAATACCTAGTCGACAACACATTCAAATTGGTGATCTGAACTCAGATTCCACTTTTCTGCTTCGTGCAAGAGTGTAATCAAATGTTTTGGATAGATGTTGCTTTTCGAAACTGGTTGACTAATATATCGGGTGATCGAATAAATTTTACCTCTAGTGTGCTGAGATTTGTGGTATACATTTGGCAGCACTGAAGTGGATTGTCAGTCTATGTCAAATTCGAGATTTTCAGGTTAAGTTTTGCTTCATTTTGTGTCTAATAACAAAGAAAACCTAACCTACTAACCTCGAATTTGACCTAGAGTGACAATACAGTTCAGAACTGCCAAACGTATACCACGAATCAAAAGACACTAGAGGTGAAATTTATTCGATCACCCGATACTATTACAGTACTTTTATACTTATGTGATGATTGGAATTAAAACGTTGTTACTGATTTTTGAGATATAACGAGGTTTCAAAAATGTTTGCTGATCGTATGATTATTGTATCAATGTTTCGATGAAGGTGTTACGAGCAATATAAAGAAGAATCACTGTATATTATACGCATGGTGTGACAAATAACTAACTAGTACTTATAAAAATATTATGTTGCAGGAGCTGTTGATAGCGAGAAAAGATGGAAGAAAATCTGGTTCACATACTCGATCAAGTGATAGAAGAACTGCGATGTTCTCAATGCGAAGGATATCTATCATGTGGGCCAGTGCGACTGCTTTCTGATGGGACATCAATCTGTGGCCAGTGCTCGCCACCAAATTCCGATGTGGTTTACAGAGAGCTGATACTAGAAGAAGCTATTTTAAAGAATGTCGCATTTCCATGCCGTTTTAAAACGAAGGGCTGTAGAAGCAATGTTGCTTTCGGTCAAGCTATGGAACACGAGTCGAAGTGTTTTTATAAATCCCATGACTGCCCTTTGTCTGTACCTGATGAAAAATGCTGTTGGAGTGGTTTACGGTCAGAACTGCTGGATCACTTGACCAAAAACCACTCTTCCCGTTTATTAGAAGCTGCAAATTTTATTGTTCAGGTTGATCAAAATTGTCAGGGAATCTTTGGAGTGTTAAAAGACGACTTGGTTCTTCTTGTTACATATTTATATCAGTCTAGCACGTATAATTTGAATTATGACGTTAGCTATTTTAGCGCAGATGAGGCAGTTTCTCCAACTTATAAAATTGATATAGAAAATAATGAGATTCCAAACTGCTATTTTTCTCTGAAAGAAAATCAATGTCCTATCTTTGATAGCTGTTTTAACAAACTAAATAATATGTTAAATTTAAACAAGTATATGGAGGCCTTGGACAATCCCAATAGTATTAAAATCATTATTATTTTAAAAAGCACAAGCTTGAAAAAGTTAGCTCTAGAAACAGTTAGAAGTACTATAACAGTAGATCATGAAAAACTTGCATCGCTTCAGTGCACGAAGTGCCGGGAAGAATATCTTCCAATATGCGATGTGGAGCAGAATAAAACTGTTTGCTACAAGTGTGCATCTGCTTATTGCAATCGTAAGAAATCCACTGATATCAAACTCCGGCAACGCAGAGCAGAAACAAACTTTCCCTGTCGATGGCAAGGCTGTAATTTTATCGGTACCAGGGACATAGTTCGTACACATGAAATATCTTGCCAGTTCCGAGATTGTTGCTCAATATTTTGATTAAAGCAACATTTGTAGATGAACATCTACAATATCATAGAAGTACTGAAGTAGTACCTAGAAATTGGTCTACTTTACATAAAAACTGCTTGTTTCTCGATTATGTTTATGTATTTGAGAATAATAAAGTTTTTATTGTTAAAAATTATATGGTGGTGAATACTTTTATGGGAGAATTGTTGTTGAGCACTTTTTGGGATGAATAAGTTAGAGCATTGGTGTACAGAGCTGAAAGTACAAGAAGTTAGTACGTATCATCTACTCGTTCTAAAGACAGGCTTACAGTTGATTATAAGCAACTACATGCAAAGTTTATGGTGATGAAACGCTATATATGCGGTTACAAAGTTAACTAATTATGCTACGTGCTACCATGTAATCCACTGCATATAAAACAAAACTTAAAAGTTAATGTGCTTTCTACGTTAGAACATTCAGTGAATATTTTTTACACATTCGAAAGAGAAGTATTCCAACATTCATTTGATATAAATCGATGACTGCATAAAAATTGCTGAAGGTCAAACATATTTCATGGACGCATTTGAATCTATGACTATGAATCTAAAGAATTTAATTACATAAAAGCAGTTATATTTTCAGGAATATTACATACGATAAATAATATTTTCTATATTCATGTAGGAGCAGTGAATTAATTAGTATATTTGTATTTGATTCTATTTGTTACGTCAACCACTGAAATATAGCAATAGAATGCCTGAAGGCAACATAAATGTCTTTATAGTTGAAATTCAACATATGTAGTTATGCAGAAATGATAATAAACATTGAAAAGCATTTCATGCATTGTATTATTTAAAAGGTAATAGTGTTTTCGATATAGTCTAGCAAAGCTTCTGAACTGTATTATGTTATGAACACCAGCCTTACTGAATGACTTGTTTTTTGTTTCATAAATACATATATTTACTTATTCCAATGTTGTTTCTTGTAGTATTGATAATCATAACTGGTGCATCACAAAGTCGAGCGTCGGCGCCGACTTAATAGGGATTTCGAGGCCCGAGCCCCACCTGAAATAGTTCAACCCTACACCCCACATGAAATGATCCACGTGGGCGCAATTGAATCTTTCCAGTTAAATCGTGTAAAAGATTTAATATAATGTGGAACATGTTGGAAGGAATTTATAGTGAAAAATAATTAAATACGAGATACGAATAGTAGACTAAACACATAGCACATTTCAAGAAAAAAATGTGTGAGAAAATTGGCGGTCTAAAAACTAGTTTTTCATAAAATGTTCCGGAAAAGCATCCTATCCTGGATTCCTCTTTATTCGGAGCAGGGCCCCACATGGATAAATTTGTAAAAGTCGACGCTTCTGAAGTTAAGCAGAACAAAATAAATTCAATATCAAAACTGCTCTTACTTACTTACTACTGGTCCATTTTTGTTGAGCCCACTGCTGGGCAACGATTATTTCAAAGTTATCGCTCCATCTTGTGGGTGGCGTATCTCTAGTTCTTGGAATCTTGTGGCATCCATTTTATAATTGTCTTTGTTCATCTGTCGTCGATTTTTATTGCAACATGACCACCCTAGTCCACTTCCATGTTGTTACTCTTCTTATTATCCCTTGGCCGTTTGCTTGGATTATTCTTTTATTCGACATTCGGTCTTCAATTGTAATTCCAAGCATTGCTCTTTCTGTTTTCGTTGTGTATTCTTAGCTTTTCTGTAGACTTTTAGTCAGGGTCAGAGTTTGAGCTGCATGACAAATCACGAGTGTCGCACATTGTTTGTGTACTGTTCTTTGAACATAAATTGCGATTTCGTCATTATTAAACATATTGTTTAATTTACCAAAAGTGTTTATATATCGCAAGTCTCATTCTGTCTACATATTCGTAGTTCGTGTCCAAAGTATTTATATTCTTCAGCTTGCTGGACTTTCCCATTTTCTATGCTGTAACACTAATTTAATAGAAGATTCGCCATGATTTTTTTACGATTTTATTGCCCTTTAATTCGATTAAAGTCTATGCTTTTCAGTTCGTATTTCGCGCACTTGGCCACGCCTACTTCTTGGCCTTGCAACGCAGAGTTTTACAAGTTCGCAATTGTTTCGGGAGCGTATTTTTCTACCTTGCTCTGCGAACGGCATGAAGCTAGCTTAAGCGTTAGTAGAAAGTTTCGGTGAGTTTATCGACTGCAGTTTGATGTGTTTTGGGTGATGTTTGCCTGCGCCTTTTGGGGCGGATTTGAATTGCCGAGGCGTTAATAGGGAACTTTAGTTCCACGCCATCTTTCAGCGGATACCACGCACGTGTTCGCTCGTGCCTGGAAGATTCAGGGTGAATAGGAAATTTTCTTCGAACTGCATTTAATTTCACGTGTATGCTATCGTCGACTCTTTTTTCCCTTTATAGCAGTTACCGGACTGCAGTTAGGGCGAAAAATGCAGTGGTGGTCATTTCTACCATATTTGAATCGTACTGTCGTCGTGGCCCGTTTAACCCCTGCTGCGTAGGTAAGTTTCTGCGAGCGCAGGATGGAACCCGACCCAGAAGCCCATCCCCAGGTCTAAGTCTCCCCCTTCGTGTTGAAACTTCCCCTGCCGACCAGTGTTCTGTCGCACGAGATTATACAGACGTTTTGGAGTACGGATCACCGACGTGATTTCTTCACCACACCTGGGTACGCAAAGCGTTTTCTTCCAAACTTAAGAATAATCATCGCTGTAACTTCGCCTTTCAGACTAATTTTTAATGTGTGCAATAACATTTTATTGCGAATTTGTGAGTATATACCAAATTATAAGCTTTTGATCAAGTTACCTCGTATTAACTTACAACCAATTAAGCATAGTTGTTAACTTATGGCAACCTAAGAATTCTAATTATGATACTATGATAATACTGCGATTATATTGCTATGGGGATTGATTTCGTTACGGCTACTTACACTATTTGAAGCCTCTATTTCAGGAAATATTTGTGTATGAGCTATTTCAGATTACGAATTCTCATTTTGAACACCTGGATACACTTGCCCTTATTTGGCAAAAATTCATTGGTGCGCTGGGCATATACCTCTGTTTTGTTCTACCGGCTGAGCTGGCGGCCGGAAATTTTACCCGAGTATCCATGAGTAAACTTTCTGGAAGTTTAACCAACGGATTAAACGAGGTAACAAGTTTAATTTCATTCATGTTGATTCTAAGACCTACTTCCTCTAAGGAGGCGTACGCAACTGTATATAGTTCTAAAGTATTTGAAAAGATAGCAAATTTACAATGCTTTTCGGCCCCTCCAAGCGTTTTTGTCACAAAACAAATTTTGCAAGATATTTTAGGGGTTCCAGACTTTTTTTACCACACTGTATAGTCGTACAATATGCAGCATTATGTAAACGATAATGAACATTATTAAACATAAAAAAATCATTTTTAACCTTACCTGTTCAGCTGCTATAAGCGTTAAACGTTACTTTTAATTGTTTAGTTGCAAAATCGTATTTTTTAAATAAATAAACATTTTGTAATATTAAATTTAATAAAAATTACTATTTGTTTCTAACTTTGATACGGCCCTGTCGCTGGACTCGCGCCTTTAAGAAGCCTTCATTTATAGATGTTTCATAAGAATCGCCTAAATAGTTTAAATATCGCGTTCAAGACAAAACTGTTGAATGGAGATATGTAATGTATAAATATAACAATTTTAAAAATAATGTTTTTGATAGTATCTTGTAATGATTAAATAATCCATTAAAAAGTGGCCATCTGATTTCCAATATGTTAATATTTGAATAATAATTTATTGTTGAACTAATTTTAGTGACTATTTCCCGCATCTCCTACGTGTTTTTATAGTGGCAAAAAATCTAAATTTTTCCTTGGGATTTTATCAGTTTCTTTTACGACTTGTATCCATGGAAACCATCAAATATGTTGTTTTAAGCAGTGTGGAATTTCAAAAACGTCAGTAAACTATCGTTGTGCATCAGTATAAATTTATATTGGATAATTTATTTATTTATATTTGTGGATAATTCATTGTATACTGATACAAAATCAACCCATTTTTGAGAAATACTCCACAAAGTATATTTCGGGCTCATGCTTTTGCTCGAAAAATTGTTTACTCAAGATTTTTTGTTTTTTGGCAATGCCCTCGACAAAATAACTTTGACAAATTCGCTCGCCTATCAAGTTAGTTTGTCTTGTGACATTGCTAAAACAAGAACCTTTCGTAAAACAATTTTACCGGCAAAATCATTTGCCCTTAATACATTACTGATTAAAATTCAGTCACTAAAATAAGTTCATTTTGGTTTAAATATCATGCATCTGCGCAGTATACCGGGTGTCCATTCTCAAAGTCGAACATAGGCAATTAACATTAGTGCATTCACTCGTTCTTCGTTGAAATAATTCATTTTTCTCTAGATAAATTTAACAGACTTTGACAGAAAGTACCTGATTTACGCCAAATAAATACATTATTTTTTGATAAATGCTATAGAACTTGAAAAGCAAGGCATGGCATATTTAAAAATTCCCACCTTTTAAATTAGTATTTTAAAATAAAAATCGCATCTTGAATATTATTATGGGTATCATTTGATGCGTAATAATTTTATCTTTCTTTTGATACCATTACCTTCTCTGTAAGTTGAATTGGCGAGCAGGAATCGGCAAAAACGTTCAATACAATGTTAATCCCCTATGTTCGACTTTGAGAACGGACACCCGGTATAGCTGGTTGAAGAAGACAAATCTGTATAGTGTATTTGCTAAGATACCTAACTCTAGCTCAGGAGACCCGTGTTCAATTCCCGCTACCGGAAACTTTTTTTTTAATTGAATTGTAGCTTATATCTTCACGTACAATTATTACAAATAATAATGTAACAGATAAGTTTTTTACGTAGTATGTACTTTCTTCCTTAATTTACTAGACTAGCAAGATGCCCGTTCTTTGTACGGACTACAAATGTTTGTTTTTTCTTTTAAATCTTAAACGAATTCTAGAGTTCCCCGCTCCCCCCTTACTCAATATGCTAAACTATCAAAGCCTGCCAAAGAATATTGTAGGTAAAAAGGAAAATATCCTTAAAAAAAAAGTTCTCCTTAACTCTTTTATGCTTCACGTACCCCGTTGGAAAAGTGTGTGTAATTGTCGTTCCCCTTGTATATATTGATAAAACTATAGTTTTAGTATAACAATGAGATAAAATCAAAAATTAATGTTGTATTCATATATTAGAGCAGGATACCCGTCTCCACCACTTGAGGGTGGAATTTCAGAAATCCTTCCATTTTATTCTAAGAGATTTGAAAAATTCGTGAAAACACAGTTTACCCCTTTTCAACCTTTAGGGGTGAAATTTCGAAAAAGTATTTCAGTCCGTTTTACCCTGATATGAACCCAGAGCGAAAAAAAAATGTTTAATCAGCTACCCCTTTTCGGTTTTCCGTTTTACCACTCTATGGGTGATATTTAAAAAAAATCTAAAACACCCTCTAAAGATTACAAAAACACATCTATATGCCACAAAAGAATGCTCTAACTCAACAACCACAGGAGATACAAGGGTTTTATAGATCACCCCGAATGCAAATTAGCACCTTTAAGCGTTGATTATGGCAAAATTCCGAGAAGTATTTTTAAACATTTCCATTGGATAAAATATTTGTCATGGGTGACCTCAACGCAAAGATTCACAATGGCAATATAGCGGGAGTAATGCAAAAGATTCAATGAAGACGTAAATGATAACGGAGAAAAACTAATAGCATTATGTGCCCAAAATGAGAAGCGTATCAATAATATATTTTTTGTAAAATCCTATTAAAATTAGGTCATTTATGCATTAATTTGAGGGCGTAAATAATGGCTTTTCCATCCTAAGACCCAAAAAACCAGCAATTGTAAATATATTTTATAAATCACTTGTTTACATTCACATTTATGTCTATCTTCAAAGTCAACAATTGACTTTGCTGTATATTTCGGTCAGTAGCAGGGACATTAATAACAACAGGATTGGCAGGTAAAGTGTCTTCTAATTTTGCTTTCTTTGATGTGCATGAACTGTTAGACATAGAGGCACCAGATGCCGACGCAAACGATTCTCCCACTAGAACATTTTTGGCAATGTTTAATTTTGTCTTCCAACCGTTTTAGATGTACGATACAGCAGTTGTTGAACTCTTCCACCCTCCTAATCTCTTTAAATTCCTCATATCCGTTCCACTATTAGCTGCAAGTGTAACAGATGAGCGTCGAAAGCAATATCTCGTATAATCAGCAGGATTTTCAAACTTCAAAAATTTAGCAATTTTTCGGTGTAACAAACCGAGTGTATTTTTGCCACCACCTGATTTACACATTTACTATTTTTATATTTTAAGAATAGCATGCGATGCTGTACATGCGAAGGTCTCAGAGCGATACATCTTCTATACATATCCAGGAAATCCAAGGACTCTTCGTCATTGTTGACAATTGCAAAAGTTCTGTCGACCTTTGTTTTAGTGTTGTTAACACTTACAAGTAAGGCAGATCCGACATCCTCTATATTGTCCAACGTCAAATGGCTTAACTCTTCGCGTCGACATGCCCCTCCTAACTTTTTTTTTTAATTTTTCATTAATAAAGCATGTTATCTACTTACTTTAATCATTAAAAATTCTTCGTCAGGAGCTTGCTGGAAAAACTGTATTATTTCCTTTCTCTCCAAAACTGTTGACTTATTGGGTTTGTAGTTCTCATTCTGCCGCTTCAAGAATGCATATAAAAGCTTATATTGTTTTATATCGATACCATGCTTCAAAACCATAACCAAACGAATCATAGAATAATGGGACCATAAGGTAGATGGGCAAAATTTCTGTGACTCTTCTTTGAAATAAAGTAAAACGTTTTCAGTAATCTGTCGGTCACCGATGTTTTTCTGGGTGCACCATAGCACAAATTCATTGAAAGTTTTTTCATAAATTTCTCTTGATTTTCGTGGTAATAACTCAAGTGTTACAGCTTTCGCTTCTTCGTTTAAAACAGCTATTTCTTCTTGTTTTGCGTTTTCGAACATATTTTTATCACAAATTCAACTTCTTAGTGAAACACGTCAATAATTTATTTAATAATTTGATTTTTGAGAACGAATCGTGCCATTTATTTTTCAAAGCTGTAAGGTAGATTTTACAAAAAATATTATTTTTTAGGGTTTGTGTCCTTACGATTTTCTTACCGAATCTGCATTCGAGCATTAATTCATATTCGGAAATTATTTTTCGTGCATTCCAACCACGTCCTAATTTGCCCTCGCGTCCCGCTCGGGCAAATTAATACGACGTTGTTGGAACGCACTCAAAAAATTTTCTGGAAAGAATTAATGCTCTTACGAGATTATATGTGACAATAACATTATTGAAATTACACAAAAAGATGTAGAAACCGCAATATCAATAATTAAATACAGAAAATCTGCAGGCGCGGACCTAATTAGTAACGAATTAATTAAATACGGAGGCAAAACATTATTTAATGAACTAACAACACTATTTAAGGAAATTATTGAAACCGGAACTATACCCGAAGAATGGAGAACAATCACAAACATCCCTATATTCAAAAGAGACTTCAAGAAAAACCCAGAAAACTACAGAGGGATAAGTCTCCTAAACAATGTATCGAAAGTAATAACGAAAATTTTAGCGGATAAATTAACACATGAGATAAAAATGACCGAGAAACAACAGGGTCTCCGACAGAACAGGTCCACCACCGACGCTATATTTATATCGAGAGATCCAAAAAAACCTGTTCCTCAGCGGGCTGTGGAAATTCAACGTACGAATAATATGTTGGTGACACTGTACGTCAATGTCAAATTCGACGTTATCAGGTTAGGTTTTCCGTCAGTTATGACACAAAATGACGCAAATCCTAACCTGTTAACCTCGAATTTGACATTGACGTACAGTGTCACCAACATATTATTCGTACGTTGAATTTCCACAGCCCGCTGAGGAACAGTTTTTTTTTTTTGATCTCTCGATATTACGACAACTAGTGGAACAGTCAATAGAATTTGACAAACCACTATTCCTTTTTTTATTGACGTGGCACAGGCGTTTGACAGAATACTTGTCTCTGCCGTACTAAAAATTTTACACGAAAGTAATATCGACCCTAACATCCTACAAATAATAAAACTAGTAATTTATATACTAGTAATAAACAAGAATACGAATAAACAACACCCTGACAGAAGAAATACCGATAGCGGCAGGCATACGACAAGGAGACAGTCTTAGTCCCAAACTTTTCAATCTAATTATGGATCAGATTATCAAAAGCGTTAATGAAATGAAAGCTGAATATGAAATGGGAAACCAGAAGATAAGAATACTGTGCTATGCTGACGACGCTGTCATCGCAGCAGAAACGAAGACGATCTACAGCGTTTAGTATTCAGATTCAAAGTAACAGCTGAGAAATTTCACATGAAAATATCCATGGAGAAAACAAAGTCTATGACCATTTCGAAAGATCCTACTCGATGCAAACTAGCTATTGATGACAAGGTAATCGAACAAGTCATGAGTTTCAAATGTATAGGAGTCGAGATAACTGGTAACAGAAACACTAACCAGCAAGCACGAATACAAGCAAAGGAATTGCAGTCTTGGGTACCTCAATGATGTAATATGGCGCAATAAACACATGCCGTCGACGGACATTTCAATAAAATAGTTAAAAAAGTGTACTTTTTCACGATTTTTGCGTTAAAAAAAGTGGAACTTTCAATACGATTTTTCGTTAAAAAAGAGACGACTTTCACGATCTCTATGGAAAAAAATAAATTGCCAATTAAAGATTTTAGAAGTTCAGCTCATTATTTGCATAATATATACGCCATTAAAATAGTTAGACATTTATAAATAAATCTTTCTGTCGGTAAATAAGTTTTGTGTATCAATTTTTGTGAGATTTGTATATCAACGTACAAATACTTTATCGGTTAATTCCAGTTTATCAATTTCTGATTAGACAAGGCGAGTTATAAGTTAACGTCGACACTGGGGTAATTTTATATTGTAATGTCTAGTGCATAGTACAGTAATACACCAGAAATATTTGCAATCCTTATTCAACACACAGGTAAGTAATTGCTGAAAATAGATAAATAGGCAAGTAGAAATACTTTTAATCAGGTAAACGGTTTAAAACTGTTGTGTATTTCTTGTCATAGCGAGTATGGTAGTAGTGGTTGTATGGTAAAAACCCTAATTATAGAACATTCAAAGCTTAGCGTAGTGTTATTTAAGGATTCTTGGATTTGCTGGAAATACAGTCTTTTAAATTGAATTTTGAATCTCCATGTTCCTCATAGATGTTAAATATGTGCGGAATAGAAGATTTGGAAGAAAAATGTTTACTAGAACTGGAATTTAAAATATATCACAATATTTTTTTAGTGTACCTGTCTATCTTAGTACCGATAAGTGCAAAACAGATAACAATTTAAATTATTTAACTGGAATATTATCTTTGGTCTTTCCTGATTAGATATTCGCTCAGTTCATGTTATACTTACAACTCCAGTTTTTAACGATTCCCTGTCCAATTGCAGTTTAAAACTCCCTAATTTCCTTGGATACTTTTCGTAATTTACCCTTAGAACCTTCTAAATATACATATTTATTTTTATGATTGCACCGATACGTAAATTGTCAATATTAAAATCAAAGTTCAGCTTATTTGTGTTCGAGACTTGTGAGCTCGCACAAGTTACTTGTGTTTTGAATTGTGTTGCAGGAGTAACATGTGAACAAAATAATAATATTAATAGCCTCTATAATTCTGTAGTAGTTCAGAGCTGGACAAACTACTTTTAACGAGTAATTAATTACCACTTACTAATTGAAGTAATTGAACTACCAGATTTTTAATTCTTCAAATGAAATAGTAATTCAATTATCATTACTTGGTGCTTATAACATAAATTACTTTCTCTAGAAGCTGTTGTCTTATATTTGTATTTAGTAGTATTTAGATATCCATGTGCTAGTACATCGTTTTAACAAGCAAACTGAACTTAATAAGTAATTATTATCAACGAATATTGTATAATGAAGCTATTGGTTATTAATTGTTATGGAAAATACTAAATATTTTTATCGCACTTTACTTCCTAATCTGTACTTACCGCAGACATATTTTTCACTTCTTACACAATAATTATTAGCAAGCTACAATGCTACATGCTGAACAGCCTACACTACACAAGAAACAGCACATGTATATCCTATCCCCAAACATGCGGGACTACGCCAAATTGCTCGTACACAAAACTAGCTGTTATCCGACTAGTCATAGGAAATCATAAATTACACTTATATTGCTTCAGGAATTGCAGTTTGTTTAACATGTGACGTAATAAGGAATTATCTTCTTTTTTGCGTTTTAGAGATTTAATACCCAATCGAGGTAAGTAATTTAGTAATTGAATGACCAAAAACTAATTCAATTACTGTGAGTTTTTTAAATTACCACAAGTAATGCAAATGCCTATCAAGTAATTTAAATACTTTAGAGTAATTTAATTAGTCAAAAGTAATTAAGTAATTGAATGTAGTAATTAATTACTTTCAAAAAATAATTGCCAAGTACTTTTTAACAAACTAAGCAATCACCAAATGCAATTATCGTATTTTGAAAAGTAATTCAATTTTAAAGCAAATCAACAAAAACAAATTTAATTAGTAATTTAATTGCAAAGTAATTAATTACTGCCCAGCTCTTCGTAGTGTTTGTACAGCTTCTTTCCATCCTGACTACATTCTGTATTCTTTTCTTCTCGCTCTCTCTCCTATGGCGCTACAGCCCAAATCGGGCCTTGGTCTCCTTCATTTTTTGCCTCCACTTTCTTCTGTCTAGTGCGTATGTTCTCCAATTTGGGGTGTTTAATATATTTCTTGCGTCCTCGTCGACCTCAACTTTCCATCTCTTCCTTGGTCTGCCCACCGGCCTCCTTCCGTCCATATTTCCGTTGAGAGCTCTTTTCGGGTGGAAGACACAAGTTCCATCCTTATGACATGCCCCGCCCACCGCAGCCTTTGTAGTTTTATGAAGGTTTCAACTGAGGGTTCTTCTAAATATTGATATATTTGATGATTGTATCTTACCCGCCATTCTTAATTGTCCTTCACTGGTCCTAAAATCCATCTTAAAATTTTCCTTTCAAAAATCTTTACCGCGTCCGTTGCTTTTTCGTGAGAGTCCATGTTTCACTTCCGTAGGATAAAATGGGGAGTATAATTGTTTTATATATGCGAATTTTTGTACTTCTATGCACTTCTCTTGCTCTAAATGTTGTCGCTAAAGCAAAATATGCTCTGTTAGTTAACATTATTCTTCTTCGAATTTCTCTGTCCTCACTCCCATCCCCTGCGATGCTAACTCCTAGGTATGTAAAGTGCTCTACTACTTCGATGTTATCATCTCCTATTGTTATGTTCTGCCTTGGCCTATTTGATCTTGTTTGCTTTAGAGTCCTCTCAACGTAAGATAGGGACAGGCACGTCACAGTTCGGCTGCGCGGATTTTTGTTACGTCACGCGCCTCAAGAATTGGCAGTGGCGTACACGGATACAAGTGAACTCATCGCGTATCCTATCAACTACTAAACCCCCTGGTAACAGGACGCCTATTTAAAAACGTGCTGTTGCTAAGTAACCATTGCCCATCGGGATAATCGCCAAACCACTGCGCACCCTGGCAATGATGACGTGCCTGTCCCTATCTTACGTTGGGCGGACTCTAGCAACTTCGTCTTTTCTACATTGATGGAAAGCCCCACTTCTTGTGCTTGCTGCTCTAGTTGTATATATGCTTCTTTGGCTGCAGAAATAGATCTTACCATTATATTTACATCGTCTGCGTATGCTGCCAGTTGTATTGATTTATTGAATAATAGGTTGGATCTTCCCACCGACATGTTTCTTATTGCATATTCTAACGCTAGATTGAATAGCGTAGGGGCGAGTGCATCGCCTTGTTTCAGGCCCTGGCTTATTGTGAAAGGATCGGTCAGTTGATTTTGAATTTTGACGTGCGCTTTCGTGTTTATCATTGTAATCTTTGTTAATCTTATTAATTTTCCCGGTATTTCGAACTCCCTCATTATTTCGTACAGTTTTTCTCGGATTATAGAGTCATATGCTTGTCGGAAATCGACAAAGATTTGGTGTACATCAATGTCGAATTCCCATGATTTACTAAGTATTTGTTTTACTGTGAATAACTGGTCTATTGTAGATCTTCCTTCTCTAAAACCAGCTTGGTATTCTCCGATAATTCGTTCTGTGAACGGCTGCAGTTTCTTTCTGAGGATGTTTGTGAAGACCTTATACGTTGTGCACAGGAGCGAGATGCCTCTGTAGTTTTTGCACTGTAACTTATCTCCTTTTTATAAATTTGGCATATGATGCTTTTGTTCCATTCCCTAGGCATTTCTTCCTTCTCCCATATGTTCGTGATTAGCGTATGTATTGCTGTTAATATACCGTCGCCTCCGGCTTTAAGCAGTTCCGCTGGAATAGCGTCTATTCCCGGGGACTTGTTATTTTTCTGGGCTTCTATTGCTGCCCCTACCTTCTCTATTGTTAGTGGTTCTTGTTGTTCCATCATTTATTGGCATTCCAGGTTCTGTATTTCGTGGCTGTTGTTCTACCTGCTTTTCTATTCCTAGCAGCTGCTGGAAGTAGATTTTC
This sequence comes from Agriotes lineatus, assembly GCA_940337035.1. Classification (NCBI taxonomy): domain Eukaryota; kingdom Metazoa; phylum Arthropoda; class Insecta; order Coleoptera; family Elateridae; genus Agriotes; species Agriotes lineatus. The sequence continues at coordinate 13,374 of CALNHX010003628.1, read as the reverse complement.
CATGTATTTTTTATGCTCTCTGTATCACTTACGATCTCCCCCGTTTCGTCTCTACATAGACTTGTTCTTGGCTTAAAACCTTCCCTCTGTTGTTTAAGGCATTTGTGTGCCTTTCTGGTTTCATTTTCTTTAAAGTCTTCTTCTATTTGCCGTATTTGATCATTTTCGTATTTTCTTTTCTTTCGTCTACATAGCTTATCTGCCTTCCGTCTTTTTTCTTCGTATTGTTCTCTCCTTTCTCTAGAACTTCTTTGTATATATATTTTGTACGCTGCATTTCTCTCTTGAATTGCTTGTTCGCATTCTTCGTCGAACCACTTTTCCTTCCTTTGCCTTTGTCGCATTCCTAGTATTTCTTTGGCTGTTTCTACGGTTGCTGTCTTTATCCTCTGCCATTGATCCTCAATTGTTGTTTCGCCCGTTTGTTCTCTTAGTCTTTCTTACAGCTGTTCTTCGAGCCTTTTGTTTATTTCTGGGTTCTTGAGTTTATCTAAATTGAGTCTATCCTGTGTACTTTGCTTCTCCTGCTTGTGGCTATTTATTTTGCATCGAAATTTCGCTTGTACTAAGCGATTATCCGATCCGCAGGATGCGCCCCTTCTAGCTTTCACGTCTAAAATACTAGTTCCTGCTCTTTTATCTATGATAAGATGGTCGATCTGATTGACTGTCGTTCAATCAGGTGAGGCCCATGTGCCTTTATGAATGTCGCGATGCGGGAAACATGTTGAGCTAATAACCATATTTTTTCTGGCTGCGAAATCTATTAGTTTGTTCCCGTTTTGGTTTGATTCCTCATATAGGCTATCTCTTCCGATAGTGCCGCGATATTCCTCTTCTCTCCCGATTTTGGCATTCAAATCACCGATTACGATTTTTATGTCGTTCCTTGGAGCTGCGTCATATACTTTCTCTAGTTGCTGGTAGAATTCTTCTTTTATTTCTTCCTCCTTTTCTTCTGTTGGTGCGTGAACGTTTATTATTGATACATTAAAGAATTGTGTGGCTATTCGAAGTCTACATATTCGTTCATTCACCGCCTGGAAATGTTTCATGTTGTTGTCTACTATAAATGCTGTGCCCAGTTCCCTATCTATTTGACTTTTACCACTATATAGTATTGTATGTGATTTTGTATCTTTTATTCCGTCTCCTAGCTATCGTGTTTCCTGGACAGCTGTGATTGCGATGTTGTATTTTTTTATTTCTTTCAGTGGGCATGCTTGTGCTCCCGGTTTGAAAAGAGTTCTCACATTCCATGTTCCAATATCGAAATCCATATTCTTTAGCTTTAGTCGTCTTCGATTTATCCGTCCTATCCGAGGTTTACATGAAGGTTTCGTAACTATGTTGTTTTTCCGGGGAAAGGGTTGCTAGCCCCTGGGGTAGTTGGCCCCACGCCCAACCCCCTTTTCGGAGGACCATTTGCTCAGGTATCTTGGGTTTGCAAAGCCCGTACTAACATCTAAAATGTACTGTTTGAGGCTTTCGCGGTTATTCGAATTATTCTCCTTAGCATAGAATTTCGGCTTAGACCGCGTAGTATTTGTATATGAACACCCAGCATTTTCAGTCTTAATGTGCCTTGCACCTTGTGAAGTCGAGCAAAAACCCGCGCGATGGCCATGCTCTTTGGTGGCTCGTGTTGTTTGAGTATCTTGAGATAGTGGAGGCTTAGGGAGATTTGGCCGTTTTGCTGTTTGTGCATTCATATTCACTAACGTTTCGCAAGACCGTGCGACTTTCACTCTGATTTTGCTCGACTTCACAATGTGCAAGGCACATTAAGACTGAAAATGCTGAGTGTTCATATACAAATACTACGCGGTCTAAGCCGAAATTATATGCTAAGGAGAATAACATCTAAAATGTTAGCCTCTGAGGGGGTGCCTTTAATTCTGCTGCCCACTATGGCGTTCTTTTAAAACCTGTGGTAATTATTCTGCCTTTCCACACCCGTCACGTGCTGTTTCTATTATACATTTTTAACGTTATCCATCTGTCTTCTCAATCTCCGCAATTTTTGCCACTAGCTTCTTTGCTAGGTTGTCTTGGTATTTCTTCATAGTGAATTTTTTTAGAACATAGCTTTTAATTTTCTATTTTTCTGTTGCTTTCTATCGATTTCTGTTGTTTTACTATCATATCCAATTGAAAAAAATTATTAACTTCCTATATCTGGTCTCTACTTCACCGTAACATCCATGGTTTTTTTCCAGCTTCATCTATCTATTAGACGTTTATCGATGATCGATTTCTCATTTATGCTATGTTGTACCATTGTATACTTGTGTATGTTCTTGTAGGTCAATTTTATATTTGTATTTACTAAATAGTTTGTTATGCAGAATTCCATAATTATAACATTGTTACTTCTCATATTTTTCATCCTCTAAATCTTCAATGAATTGTTTTTTATTTCAACCTTTTCAGCTTCACTAAAGCCATAAGCAACTATCATTTGACATATGCTTTCTTCTTCCACAATTTTTACTTCTACTGTCAATGTGCATCCTTGCTACTAAACAAAAAATACAATAAAAAAACAGCATACTGCGATTATGCAAATACAAAGGAATTTAAGTCATTGATTCGCGAAGAAGTATAAAATGCCACCCAACAATTTTAAAAACTGTTGAATAAAATAAATCTCGGATTTCGGTGAACAACGAGGCCTCATTGAACAGACGCGACTATAGATATAGTACTATTTATCGCATACAAAGCAAGGTCTTCCCACAATCGCCGAATAACTCGCATATGTCTCCAAAACCATCCATCTGCTATTTTGAACAAATAGAAAATATAACATAAATTCGAAATAAACACAAAGCTAATGAAATTGGTGAACAACTGATAGTTGCTTACTAAATGTAAATTATGAAGCAAGTGAAATCCGTAAATGTATGCTGAACACCAACGTCGAAGCTTATTGAGAAATAACGTGAAGAACATTGCATATCTGAGAGTTTGGGCGGCCAACGAGTGATTTTAGTAGCAGAAACATCCTGAATCAAGCAGATAAGTGCAGCAGTTAACTAATTCGCAACACTAAATTTGCATTACTGAACTTTTTCTCCATAAATCCGTTCACTGAATGTCACCAAAAAGAATTTAAAAATGCTTCTTAGAGCGTCGGAAGTAAAGTAATGACTCAAACATTTCCAAAAATGGAAACCGGAAATATAGCTCTTGCCTGAAATTATTTACTTCAAAATTTAAAAAAAATAAAATTCCAATTACGAATTCAAAAATGACTAAAACAGGGCAATTTAAACAACGTGAAAATTGCCGAATGAACTCTAAAAACAAATATTGAGGCAACGTATTTTATCCAGCACCTCCTTATGACGCTATGATTATTCCAATTTTAGAATTGTTGTATAGGTCATAAACCACTATTGACTTATTACTTTATCCCATTCCGAATTAATTTCCACTTTAACTTCACAGCTGCATCAATTTATAAATTCACAAAGAATTTGAATGGTTTGTAATGTTGAACAATGTACTACCGTTATATTATTGTTTTGTAGACTACGTTTTATTTTTGATTTGGAATGCAATAATCTAAAGGGCAGATAAATATAATTAAAGAAGAAGATATTCATTTAAATTCTATGCAGTAAAATACGGTAAAAAATCAGAGATGAATCGGACTGCCATTACAATTAGTCGTGACTAACTCCTGACTAATGATTATGACTATCGGTGTAACGCTTTAAATTATTTTTAGTTTAACGTCTATGCAATAGTTATTTATGCAACAAAACGTTAGGTTCATATTGCATACACTATTGTTTTCAAAACAATAACAACTGAATGTGTATTAAGAATCTAAAGTTTAACTATTTATCGAAGAATTGAAAAACCTATTAAATTTTTTGTATAGTGCCGTTTCTTCTCTAAAATTTCAAGCCGAATTAAAAAATGGGAGTTAATAAAAAATAGGATAAAAACAAAAGAAACCCATTTTAGAAATATTCAACTGAAAAATCACCTATCTCACATCAATACACATTAAAAATTTAATAAAAATGTAGAGTGTGAAAAAATTCGTTAAAGCAGTTTTTGAAAAATTCCAAAAAAACTGAAAAATCACAAGAGTAAACACCATACCTCCGGTTATGCGATTTTCTTCAAAAGCTTGCTGTCGCATCTAGATGGTACACAAAACTTATATTGTTAGGCTCATTTTGACATTTTCCTATTTATTGATTGAAATAAATTAGTCAGATTTGATCATTTACTTTATTTTCCTAAGTAATACAATATTTTACTTATGGTTAGGCAACCATACTACCATCAGTCGTAAATTCAGTTTCAAAGTATAGCACTGCTGTTATCAGTTCAGAGCACTCTGCATTCTTTAGTTTTTACGTTGGCCAACTTTCCAATTTTTGGGAACTTTGATAAGCTGAATTGGGCTGGTTTTGAGCATTTTTCGGCCATTTCCTGGCAAGTCTTGCGTCGTGGAAGTTTGAATCGCTTCCTCTTGGGACCTGGTCTCCCGGCTTTGGTAGCCATCTTCATAGTTGAAAAGATTTAGAGGCCCCGTTTCCCTGCTTGAATGCTTCGGGGATTGATATTGGTATCGCCGGCATTCGTTTCGTCACAGACGGATTTTATGGGAAGTTCACTCTTCGCACGCTTGGCTTAACGAGTAGGCTGCACAACATCTTAAGGTTCGTACATGTTGTTTGCCTACGTTTTCCTCTTTTAAACGTCGTAATCTATTTGGAAAAGTTGTATTTTTAGCCATTAAATCTGGCATCACATTAAATTTGGGATCGCATTAAATTTGGATTAAATTTTGATAGTATTTGCCATTAAGTTTTGGATCCACCCACGAAAATGCTTGTTGAATGGAATTGGTTCGCTTACCTCATTTGGTGCTATGTGTATTTGGGGCAAATGCTTGCATTGCATCCCCTACCCGCCATCCTCCCCACGATGCTCGCTATTCTGTTGGACGTCGGCTTCTGCTCCGCGTGACCTTGGCGCACCAGGTGCTTCCGAGAAGCTAGGGGCCTGCGTTCGGCCCTGGAAAGCAGCATGTGTAAATCGTATGTAACATGACTTGAGGTGTGTATATTTGTACTAGCGTGACAACCGCCTAGCTAGTTGTAGGCATTTCATATAGTATTTGCATTGTAGGATTATTTGTGTAACTTACATTAGGGCATATCTGTCGAATCATATTTATTGTGTAGATTGCATTTGGGCGTATCTGTCTAGTCGTATTACACCTCGTGTAATTGTAGAATAATCTATTGTTGTGGTAGCTGTATTAGCCACGCTCGTGATATGAGAACTTAGATATTTGTGTTTTTGAATTGAATGCTACGATTAGGTTTGCTTACCGTTTGATTGCAGTAAATGTGAAAAAGGCCGCCTTGAATTGGGCCCTGTAACGTAACAAAACATTCAGACAGTTTAGCTTACCTAGATTACAGGCTAGCCGTATTATTACACAACTTTGGCCACTGCATTTCGCCTAACTTAGTTGCAGAGGTTCGCCTTGCAAACGTCAAATGTAATTAGGGTGTAGGTTGTAACTAGCGAACCGCTCACGGTAGTTTAATGCTAAAACTTTGGATATTCGTAAAATCGATTTTAGTAATTTGTTATTTTAGCTTTTGTTAGGAGCATAATTCAAGCCGTTGCTTTTATTAGTCATATATAAGAACTTGATGAGTTTAAAACAGAAACCGCCACGCCCTGTAAGATCATAGAACCGTAACAGCAGGCTTCGAGCCTTTGAAATCTTGACGTCACATTTAATTTGTAAGCTAACAATCGGGGTTGTGGTTAGCATTTTTTTTGCTTACATAGCTCTAGTTTTCGCAGCACTGTGCCTCACAGGATGCGTGCGAATAGTTGTACTGGTGTTGCCAATTGGTGTAGCAACTTGTATTCTTGATTCGCGACAAATTACAGCTGAGGTTTATTGTTAGCCCTTGATGGATGTAGGTGATTTATATGAAATGTATTGATGCAGTGCCTTTGCCGATTTTAACGTGTTTATTGCTGATTTATTGGATTGTATATTGTTACGTGTTATATTGCTGATTTATTGGTTAGTGTATTGATATTTGTTTATTGCTGTGCTTTTGATTTATTTGTATATTGTTTGATTCTGTTTGATGATTTTCCTGTTTGTGTTTTATTTGCTTCTGAATTATTTTGTGTGTTGCACTATAGTACCGAATAAAGCTGTAATATTTTTATTGGCCGTTGCTTTGATTTTGTTTGATCTGCTGGACTTATCTTCGACCTTGTGAACGGTCCGGCACAAGGATGAGTCGATGTCGAGGACCTGGCGCAAACTCTCTTCGTATTTCGTTTAGTATTATTTTCAGCGTAGTTGGAACCCCGACCCTCGCGACTAGTTAGCCCATTAGGCCGATATTTACCAGCCGGCAAAATATCTAATACAACTTTCGCCACCAGGTAAGGCCAAACAATTATCCTTCCTCACAATATATAAAATTTCAACGCCACACCTCTTTTCGTTTTTGAGATAGTTTGTTCACAGACAGACAGACACACAGACAGGCCAATAAACAAAAACATGTTTTTTGGGTTCAGGGGACTCTAAAACGTGAAGATCTGTGGAAAACTCAGTTTCGAATTTTTAGGGTGATTTCAATACTTTCTTTATCGTAAAAGGAAGTAAAAAGGAAACGATCAAAGCGTTTACTATTTCGACAAGGAAGCTAACAGTCAATTATAGAAAACCTAATTTAAAATTGCACGCTGCGGGAATGATTTATAATGTTACAGATTTGAGGGAAAATTATAGGGGCAGAATCTAGAATTGAATTTTTGAATGACTAGAATCATTCCTTTAACAGGTTACTATCAACATTTACTATATTTTAAAGTTCTATTCAATTCACGATAACTTTAAAAATAGCATAAATTAAAAATTATTTTGAAACTGAATATAAGTGTAACAGTGTATTTGTACAACCAATCCTGAAGAATAATGCGGTTTGGATGTGTTTACCATTTTCTATGTAATGTTCTGCTTGAAATAATATAATAAACAATAGCTATTTAGGAAACAGGTGCAAAAATGTTTACACTTTTTGAACTTGTTACATACAATACGTTTTCTACGATGGTAGCAGGAGTATAAAAATTTAGTTCGGTGAAGCTTTTTCTGTTACACTAAATTAGACATTCTAGAATATTTTAACATACAACTTTACGACAAGGCGTGCGATCTATGTTTTATCTATTGTTAGTATCAAATCGATTCGTGAACTAATTCTCTCAAAACAAAACAAACTTTATAACTACTTGGATACAGTTGCCGGTCGGCTAGTCAGAAAGACGGCATGCAGCTCTTTAAGTACTAACAAATGGTTCAAAGCCAAAAGGGCGCCAACAAATTTTTAAGAATTAACGACAAGTGTATCCAGACATTCAACCGAGAATTCGTAACTCAAGTAGCACATCATTTCCTGAAAGAAAAGCTCAAGTCACGTAAAGACAACAGTAACAAATAATAACACTAAACCTGATCTTAGCCTTCTTTGAGCCTCTTCTGTGCGCTATGTGATGATCCAGACAAGCGAAGCTCCACACATTCGAAGGTTGGAATGCAGGTGCAAACAGCTCGAACCAGGCAAATGTCGACGATTCGGTCGCGGGGATAGCGTTTTATGCCAATCCTGAACCTATGTGTTTCATAAGCTCCGAACTGGTTGCTAAAGAAAATGGAGTCCCCAAAATATACCCATAGATGCTTTCGATAAGAATCGGCTCAAACAGTTTCGAAAGGACTTAACCCAGATGAATTTGGACAACGTGCCGCTGAATGACAGATGAAGCCCATATCAAATCCGCCAACTAGGCGCGAGAAATAAATCCTCTACAGAACTGCCCGGGCTACAACGATCCGCAACTTCTGCGGGGACCACGAACCAAAACAACCATATTCTGTAAGCCCGTAAAGCCGCAGGGCAATCAAGTCACCATCACGGCGTTTCAAGAAAAAGAGGTGCGTTCAAACAAAAGCCAACATTCGAGTCGCTTGGAGGCGCAAGTAAGAGTTGAGGAAGGCCGTGAGTGCGAAAAAATACGAAAATCCGCACAACAGACATTAAAGATATAGTGGATAAAATAGTTTATCTACAACTGCTTGAATAAAAACTTATTACGTCACTCATTTGACACTATTTCCATTAGGTAATAAAGTTTATTAGCTAACTAAAACAGTGTCAAATGAATGACATAATGGCATTTGCCAACAAAAGTATTTTTGAAAATGACAGATCTGACATTTTTCTTAATGCACTTTTCTCAATTTTGGACAGTTGTAGATAAAATTGTGTACAATACATGTGTGATAATGCATCATAATATACTTGTGTGCTTACATAAACATTAATGATGCTTTTATCCCACTTGTATAGTAAATAACTATTATTCACAGCCATATCCTATAACATAAAATCGGTGGTATGCAATAAAATCATTACTGAAGTTGGAGACTGAGCCATTATCAACTTTTACTTCCCAACCCGGGCGAAAAGTAGGTTACCATGACAGCGGATGAGAAGTTATACATTCAGATTTTCGCCGCACTGTATTATTATTTGCTTAACGTCAGTTTTGAAGAACTGTCAAATCAGTTTTTGTAATTATTGCTTAGAATAAAGTGGTTGTGAATAAAATAGTATACTTACCACGGTGAAAAGTTTCATTCCAATCTCGAGAGTTAACCTCTCGGGAGTAATGAAACACTTTCCACCTCGGTATGTAATATATACTACTACAAAAGCGTCTAAACTATTAGTAATAATTTATTACTTTATTGTTAGTATTTATGACATCCGCTTCTAATCGTTTGTTTTCTGAAATAATTTTTAAAACCCGTTGAACCATATTTCCTATGTTCCAGCCCTGTGTATAAAGTTAAAATCGTGTTGTTTAGAATGATAAGAAATTTATATATTTTTTTTCGACTACAATAGTTTACGTAGTTTACCTTGCACTGGTGCGTAAAACCTCATACGTAATTATTTAAAACAATGTCAGCCAAACAAAATATGAGAGTTTCGCATTTATATGAACTACCCTGAAATGTGAAATTCAACCAAACTTTCTATTATTTTAAATACTTTTATCTGAAATCGCCAGTGAAATACGGAAAAGCAGTAGAGCCAAATGGGCAGTGAGGTAATACTTTATACGACAATTTCGCATGAAATATTTCTATATCAAACGGCCTAAACGAAATATTAATAATGTTGAAAATATTATATAATTTAACGATTTCAGAGAATCGAATTACATACATCTTAGCTCTGATTTCCTTCTTACAACCTATGCGGTTACTTGCCTCACATTCGTCAAAAATACAGGATGTGCCATTAAAAAATCTATAAATATTTTGTCTTTTGTTTTCGAAGTGACAGCATTCTATTGTCGACAGTTGAAAAGACCGCAAAAAGTTATTTACCTAATTTTTAAGTTTTTCAAACAGCTGTATAATAACGTAATTAACGTGAGTGTGATGACAACCTACCCACCCTGTATACAGAATATCCATTTAGTGCACCAGTCTGCGATTGCGCTCTTACATTTTATCTGATAAATAGTTTGATGAAGGCGATTCTAATGGGGTTGATAGAGACACATTTTAAAATTGTATTGACGTGTACAGGATGCCCCAAAAAAGTATGACTAAAAATATATACCTACAGTTTTGATAGAACCTGTATCTTTTTTGGTTATTCAAGGTTGGGTGGATCCTACGTTAAACCCTAATTTTTCTGTTAAATTGCTTTCGGCCTTTCCAACCTATGAACGTTTTTAACATTTGTTTGTCAACATCAACTTTCACTTAAAACGTCACACATCTCTTACGATATGTGTATGTATGTGTTGTCGGTAATCTCATTTTACCTTGCGGTGTAGAGGCTGATGCTTTATACGCTTTAGCATCTAGCGGTGCAATGCTCAACCTGACCCACTGTAACACTTATGAGAATAAAGCAACTAATATTCGATAGGGTGCTATTAATTTACATGTATTCTGTGGTTAACGTTGTTATTTTAAGAGTTACATGATCTGTTAAATTAGCATAGTAAGATAGAACTTCTAGGGGAACTTACTCCCAGTCTTGAATGTAACTTACATCTTCAACTTTTTAATATATTTTGAAAAAAGTAAATCCGGGGGATGCTTAAAAATGTACATAACTCCATAACCATTAATGTTAGGAGAAAAGTCAAAAACAAAATATAGATATTTTTATGTAGAAAAAGTATCAAAACGGTCATGAACCTCTTGATTTTTTATAATTAAACAAAACAAAACAGTGAGGTGTTTAAAAATTTCAAAAAGCTTTACAGAATGCGCCATATTTCGGAATAGATGCAAAACTGTGTATAATAGTTATTTACTATACAAGTGGGATAACAGTATCATTAATATACGTGTGTGTAAGTTACAAACGAGTGCGTAGCACGAGTTATGTAAGCACACAAGTATATTAATGATGCATTATCAAACATGTATTGTACAAAATTTTATCTACGACTGCCTATAATTGAGAAAAGTGCATTAAGAGAAATGTCAGATCTGTCATTTTCAAAACTATTTTAGTAGGCAAATGTCATTATGTCATTCATTTGACAACTCAGTTGCGTAATGAAACCATTACATAACTGAGTGGTGTAATGAGCTTCATTACGTAACTGAAATAGTGTCAAATGAGTGACGTAATGCGTTACTTATCCCACTGGAGTAGATAAAATCTATTATAGTAATTACGAAACTTGAGAAAGATGAAGATAACAGTAAAGAATATTGATAAAGTGATAAAATTTGGAGATAGGAAAAGCACCTAGTATAGACGATTTAACGGCAGAAATATTGAAATATATGGGCGAGACAAGTAAGAATATATTTCTACAGTTCCTAAGTGAAATACTACAAACAATAAAAATATCTACCGACTGACAATAAGGCATTATAATCCCGCCAATTAAAAAAGAAGATTGAAGAGACTGAAAAAATTACAGGGAACTATGTTGATAAGAATCACAGGAAGAGTGTTTACGTCAATCTTAGAGACAAAAATTAGAGAAGAAATAGAAAATACGATTAGTGACACACAGAGGGGCTTCCGCAAAAAAAACAGAGAAACACAAGACTAGGTTTTCGTAATAATAAAAGGAAAGACAAGTACATGAATGTTTTGTAAACCTGGTAAAGGCCTTCGACAGAGTCTTCAAAACAGAGGTGTGGAAAATACGCTAATAGAAGTGGTAAAAGCTTTATATAAAAGAAAACTTCAAACATTGTACCATTTCCTTAGACAAGGATTGACACGGCCTAAGCTAGCTCTTTTAACTCTCGGTAGAATATAACGTGGTGTAAGGACTAGGCAAAAAATGCTTCGGGCTTTAAAATTGAGCAGTAGGATTTTTAAAATTTGGGCTCCTTGTCGTTACTCACAACATAAAAAATTAAACTAGCTAATTAATAATGCGCCACCTACCTTTTATGCTTCGCTGCATACCTATATATAAATTATACAGTTGGAGGGGTTGCGGAAAGAACACAAAACAATTAACAGCAATAGGGGCATTTAATCAAACCGAAAAATCGCAATAACGCATGAATTATACACATAAGCCATAAAGGCTAAGTTACAGAAATTTAGGTTTGTATGACCATTGCCTATCAAATTACTAAACCATAAATAGGAATCAATTTCCATGAGTTAAAGTCACAAATAGCTAATTATACCTCGGATTACAACTCAGGATAAACACCTGTGATATCACAATTGACATATGTACACGACGCCCAAAGGACGAGGCTAATTTGAGTTTCAGGTACATGCTTATTTCATGAATTTGGAAACCGTTAAATTCTCGCTCTTTAGCCATAATATTTGATTGAATAAAAGAGTAATTAAACACGCGTCAGTCTGAATTTCTAAGACCTTAGTAAGAACTGATATAGTTGCGGCAATTGCCGTTGTCGATAGAAAACGCTGAAAACTGCATGTAACTACAATTTAGTTCGTTGCTAATGTTCAGTGATCGACGGGGAGGGGGGGGGGGTATCCTGGTATGTTGCATCTTGTCCAAAAAGACTTCAAGTCTAAATATCTAAATTAGTACGCAAAGATAGAGTATATGGGCATTCTTACCAAACCGTTTGCGGCCGTTTGCGAAGAACCAACGCGCTGGTAGTTTTCGTTTGTTTAAAACAAGAGCGGTGTTAACCTACTCCGAGAATTTAGATCCGCAAAGAGCGCTTCGTAAAAAATCAATAATCGAGCGATTCGACTGTTTTCAAGCAGGCCTACTAGGAATATCTAAGCATAGCGTGCGTGCCTCGACCAGAAATGCTAACAGGTGTCTTATTTCTAAAGTCAGGCGTTTTAAGCGATAAACTTGAGTTCCTTTTTTACATTATTTAAATATAAGGTGGTCCGAAATAAGATGCTAATTGCTAGAACGCGCTTTGAAACGAAAGTGAAACGGGGAGTTAGAACAAAAACGAAGAATCAACAGAATTTGTGAAGAATATAGAACTTCGCCAAAGATGTTCATTAAGCCCACTTCTCTTCACACTAGTTATAAACCATCCAATCCGAAGAAGCGGGAAGAAGACCAAAAAATTTAATCCACTATACATTGCATTAATAACGTTTAGAATATTTGGTTTATTTGCTTCAATTATTCAGTAGTTCAGTAGCAAATAGGGCATGAAGGTGTAGTACAAACACATTAATATGGTAAATACGTATACAATAAATAAACAGATAATTACACAATAATAATGGTGAGGCACTAACACCCCATGTAGGAGCTGACAATATAAATCTTAAAAACAAGATGAGTTTCGAGTCCCAAACTTTAAGGTGCGAACAGAAATACAGGTAATTTAATAATTGATTAATTGTTAATACTAAAATTGATCAAGCAACTATTCAAACGGTAACATAATGAGTAGTATTAACAACCCAATAGCGAGTAAAATCTGGTCATTTTACCATAGATTAAAAATGAATTACATTTTATGTAAGACGTACATTGTAACCATTGTACGACTATTCAGTTCATACCGCATACATTCCATCTTTCATATCGTAGTCATATAATGCTTGCCGATATACCAGTAAACCAACGTACCAAATATTCCACAACACATGTAGAAATTACAATTTCAAGATCGACTTGGACAAACTACGACCATCTTGTTCGAGTCTTGGATGAAGATGAAGAAAATTCTTCAAGTTTTCAGCGTTCGGCCGCTTTCGACTGCTCGAGCATAGAACTACGTTCCCAAACGACAAACTCAAAATAACAGTACTCTAAATTAACGTAAGAGTGAAC
>CALNHX010003627.1:111252-145402 GCA_940337035.1 Agriotes lineatus | reverse complement strand
GATTTCACGCGAGCGTGAGCATACTAAAATAGTGAAGATGATTTCAAAACCACATTGTGAATCTAAAAACTACGTTAAGCGTATTAAAGCGGCTTTGGAAAACATAAAACAACCTCCCAAAATTGATGCGAAAACTGGAAACCAACAATAAAAATTCCAAACCGACGTTGAACAAAACTAAACGGCATTTAAAACTTCAAATTTATAGCAAGCTTGAGAACCCTAAAACTAGCTTCAAATACTAACAACACATTTTCCTTATCAAAAACCACTAAAATTTATAGAAGCTTCTTCGAACACCGCCCAAAATCTGCTTCCAGAACGGATTGCTCAGCGACTATTTTTCACTTGCACTCTAGAACTCGAACAGTTCAAATGCCATGCCGACCGCAAGGATAGTTGACCTTTCCACACCTCAAGAAAAAACAACCGGAAAGTAGCACAAACTTCCATCTTGCAGCTCTCCATGCAAAATGGGTCTTTTACCCAGCAGCTGTATATGTAGCCGAAGTGAATACTGTCTCACTACCTCCAGAATAACAAAACGGCCTTTTGAATATTTCAAAATGATTGTGAACATTTAGGGAATTACTTTGAAATTTTGAAAGAATTGAAAATGTCAAGAGGAATGACACTAAGCAGCTTTAACAACCCCAAAGCTTAAAAGTTTCAAACTTTCTTTAGAATTCAAATGCAACATTTTTAGTTTCAAAATAAACTTAGGAATTTCGAAATTACTTTGATATTTTCATAACGTGCATAAACAATTCAATAGAATCCCGGAAATTTTAAAGCAACCTTGAGAATTTCAAAAGGCTCTTCAAAATATAAAGCAACCGCGGAACTCTAAAAACGACCTTAAACATTTCTTCAATTCTTCCATAATATCAAACCAACTTTCAAAATTATGTAAACAATTCGGAAATAGCTTTGAAATTACGAAATGATTACGACAAGTTCAAAGCGATCTTTAAAAAACTAAAGAAATTCCACATTTATAACAAGCTTGAGAGGTTCAACAGAGCTTTTAGAATTTCGAGGATAATGTTAATTTCAAAACAGCCTTAAGAATTTCAAAATTATCTTGGAAATTCCAAAGGCACCAAATAATTCAATACAATCGCAAGAATTTTGAGCCGAGCTTAAGAATATTAAATGCTTTCAAAAATGTAAAACAATCTCGGAGCTCTTAAAACGACGTTAAATAATTCAATGCTACCTTCAAACTATCAAACCAACCTGTGAATTTTGAAATTATAGTAAACATTCCGAAAATGGCCTTAAAATTACGAAACAATTATCAACATTTTAAAGTGACCTTTAGAAAAACGAAGCCTTCTTAAGAATTTTAGATTTCCAACAAGCTTCAGAATTGTCTTCAGAATTCCAAGGCGATCATGATAACTCCAAAATGGCTTTGAGAACTTTACAATTACTTTAAGTACTCTAAAATTACTTCGATAATTCCAAAAGCGTCGTAAACAAGTCGATACAATCCCGAAGATTTCTAAATTATCTTCAGAATTCCAAAAGAGCAGTAAATAATTCAATACAATCCCGAGAATTTCAAGATGACCTTGAACATTTCTCAACGATTTTGAGTTTTCCTCTTATGGGAAGGCCAAACATGACTGAAAAAGTCAGTCTACCAGAGAATATAATACCGTGACGTCACCGTTACGGATTTCACCGCATAGACATAGCTTGCTATTGTGCAGTTTCTGTGTATACAATGTAACATATAAATGTTTCTTGTGCTTATCCTTGATCATAAGGCAACATTGGTGATGCGTTTATAAGTAATAGAAGCGTTAAGCGGATGAAGGCAAGGTGAGTTCATATGGAAAATATATATATAACGCCATTGTTTTTTGTTTTGCCATGATTCCTCTTCAATGTCTCTTCTAGCCATGGCTATTTTTATTTCTTTTTCCCAGGATTTCCTCGGTCTTCCTTTTTTCCTTCTTCTCTTAGGAATCCATTTCCAAGTTTTTGTTGGTAATCTGTCGTCGGTCATACGTCTCACGTGACTGTACCAGGATAATTGCTTTCTCTCTATAGTGTGCAGTATCAACATTCATTATTTCTTTAATATCTTCTGTTCTTATATGGTCTTGTAGCGTATATCTACAGCATCTTCGCCAAAAGCTATTTTCTACAGCGTTAATTCGTGATTGCATATTCTTATTTATTGCCCAAACCTCTGAACCGTATGTAACAGTACTCTCAACTAGTGTTTTAAATAAATGT
The DNA here is from genome assembly GCA_940337035.1 of Agriotes lineatus. NCBI lineage: Eukaryota > Metazoa > Arthropoda > Insecta > Coleoptera > Elateridae > Agriotes > Agriotes lineatus. Next base: position 143,152 of record CALNHX010003627.1, on the reverse strand, counting down.
TTTTTGTTTTTTTCCTGTATGTCTGTACACCACAGAAGGGAGTTCAGTTGGCTTGTAATAGCTTTCCCTCTACCTACTTTTTGTAATATATCTGCTTCGTCCTTTCCATCTTCCGTTAATAGTACTCCTAGATATTTATATTCCTTGGTGTTTATAATTGTCTTCTCTCCTATATCCAGGTCTTGTTTTGTTCCGCCAACCGTCATATATTTAGTTTCTTCCATATTGATTTCCAGGCCCCAAATTCTGAATTCCTCCACTAGTTTCCTAACCATATATGCCAAGTCTTCCGCATCTTCAGCGATATCTTCATATGAAAAATACTCAGAAAATTGTCACGGCGAGTTGAAAATGTCAAAAACACCTTCAGACTAGAGTACACAACCAGACTCTACCGAACTGGCGTTTATACCTAAACACTTACGGATGTAGAATAAAACCCGTCCATCCCACCGAAGCTAGTCGTAATGCAAATACAGAAATATGTAATAACTTCGCAACATTGTTCATGTATATTGTAATAGTCCCGCCTAATAAAGTATATAATAGTTTTAAACGAAATAATTAATGGCAAGTAATACTACACTTTATAAAATGTATTAGATTCGATTACGAGCTTGCCTGTCAACTCAGGGAAAATGAAAAAATCTGTAAAAGGCTTTACCCAGAACTTTCCTCGTCGACATTGTGACACTAAATAATTTTAAAAATCAAATTAAGTTAGGAGTAAAACTATCTTCACGTTTCTAATAAATTAAATACATTTTCAAATAATAAAAATGTATCCCGCTGGGGTTTGAACCCGCCGCACTTGAACAGAAGGGTGTTATTGCTGAAATGTATTTGCTCTTTTGTGACATTATCCTCTATCGGTTGAGTCTTATTTTCGGCAAATGTAAAGCCTGGCCTATGTGAAAGTTATTACTGGCTTCCATTTCAAAATTAACCTAAAAATAAACAACATTTTATTTTTTGAAGGTGCTCACCCTGTATATATTTGTATGAAATTGTACCGGTTTCATTCGAGGTAGATGTATTGCAGTGGTTTTTGCTCTCTAAATGATGATAATTTAATTTTTAAAAAATAACTAGAGCTACCAAAGCAAATATTTTTCGGGTTCGTCAAAGAACTAATGAATTAACTAAGTCTCTCAGGGATAATTAAAAATGAGCTGTATAGTAACTCAAGTTTAAATAAATGATCGTAAGCCCCTACTTGTGATTTAATCTACCTGCAGTTTAAATTTTGTTGGCTAAACTCACGGCAGACATGAGCTCTTACTCAAGGTATGGGTTCACAGTTAGTTTTTGAAATTTATTCGTACGCCACTAGAGCGTAGGTCAAATGCAAACTAATATGCTTCACTCGAGCTAATCTGTCACAAATTTACGTTATGAAATTCATCAAGAGCTGGTCGTTCAGTGTTTTTCAATATTAATTACAACAACTCGGTGAGCAGATCTAACAGGTAATTTTAAATTCTCCCGCTTAATTGAAGCGTCAGTAGCTCGTCTTTTGTTTTTAAGAGAAAACACAACTTCGCTGTTTCTCAAATCGACGCTGCAGAATCCTAACGTCACTTCTACATTTTCCAATTATCAGGTCTAGGCTAACTGAAGGTTTGAAATGCCTGGAATCAGCTTCGGAGCAGCTTTCTTTATGTGTCCGGTAAGTTTCACGTCCGTAGCATTTAAATTGGCTTCATAAACTGACCTTATAATTTGACGCAGGCAGCGCCTCGATGCTCGGAAGGGTCGAACTGGGCCAAATCTTCTGTGCGGGGCGCCTGGAATGAAGTGCCGTGCATGCAGGAGCTGGATGAGGTTGCCGGTAATGTGGTCTCGTGCCTAGGATCCCCTCACGATGCCTGTAGTTGCTGGTACGAAGCTGTATCTCTGGTGCGAGGGTCGCTCGGAAGCCGATGATGAAAATTTCACAAACTCAGGGAACATTATGCCTTTATTTCCCCGGATGCCCTGAATTTTACTCGTCACAATGGGCTATTATTTTTAATGTATTTTGATATTTAATAGTGAAAATCTTAAATTAATTGGAGTTTGAAAAACCAAGCCGTCAGCAATAATTTATTCAATTGTTAATTTCTTTGAAAGTTCGTTATAAACAAATGCACATCAAATTCATAACACGGATATTCGAACTTATTCAACTTAGGTACTTTTTACAATTAAAATGCTTAAATCTAAATTTTTTTACAATAGTAACTTATTTACTAAATTGTCCTATAATTTTGCAATTAATGTCTTTCGATATTTCTCGCACTGCACTCTTTTAACAGTCCTTTCGCATATCAGTTGCACTGATTAATTATTCATTTCGCGCACTTCCTTTTTTAATAACTTTGGTGTTCAATTAAATGACCATTTCATTTTGCACTTTTAAGTCAATTCACTGTTTGGATTCCAACTAATCTTAAATATTGATGATCTATTTTTTTATTAATTACCTTAGATCTGTTATAATTTGTGCTCGTTGCACTTTTCTCTTAGCATTCTGCTTTATTACCATATTATAATACGCTCAAAAAAAATTTTTTTATTAATGACTTATGACTTGCAAATACACTCGACAAGAATGTAATAATTATTTTCATAATCGATTCATTTTTAATTGGATTGGCTTCCCCTTTATTATTTTAAATTAATTAAATATTGTGTAAATCCATTCTCTACTGTTTTGAGCTCTGCCTTTTTCCTTATGTTATGAAATTAATTTACTTATTACTGGCATTGCTTTGCAAATATGATTAATACTTCAAGTCTGATTTATTTTACTTATTGCAATTAGATACCATCTCCCATTCTCATTGGCGTAACTAGGATTTTTGGCTGGGGAGGGCCAGGCCCCCCAACCAACCATCGTCAATACCTATGTATACCTACCTATGAAGACAGGAATTTAGGTACATGCATAACCTTTTCCCATAAATTTATTTGCTTGTTCTTTGATGCCGTTATACGAGGGCAGTCCCGTAAATTTCTGCAGTCTAATAAAACAATGTTCAGTAACCAAAATTTGTTTTTATTATTTTCTCAAAGTATTCCCCCTTAAACTCAACATTTACGCATTCGGTAAAACCAATTTTCAAAACATAAATTCCACAATTTTTGAGTCACTTGAGAAACAAGGGTTTTGAAGCTTTCCACAGCATCTTCGGGAGTTACAAATCGTACACCACGCATTTTATCGTTTAATGGAGGAACTAGAAAGTAATCGGAAGGTGCTAGATCGGAACTGAATAGGGGATAAGTTAGCAATTTTAACTCGAAAAACTCTAAAAATTATTTTATTTGATGTGCGGTATGACTAGAAGCATTTTCATGGTGCAGTAACCCTACGTTTATTTTTAAGCACGGCAGTTGGGATAAGTCCTGATTTTGAATAGAAACAAGCAATTATTTTCTTACCAACTCTTCAAAATCGCTTCACTCTAACTGGATTACGTGTCTAAGCAGCATATCAATAAATTATTTTTCCGTTCATAAACAACATAAAAATGTATAGATTACCTCTTGCAACTCAATGAGGTTGACGATAAAAAATATTATTCCAGGAGAAACATCACTTGGTTTCCATTTGCACGTTTTTGAGCCACAATTTTTATTTTTTTCACCGCCTCGAAGCAAATACTTTCTGAAAAACATCAGTATCCTTTAAATTGTTATTGTGATATCTTTTTATTCTATCTTGGGCTAGCAACTGTGGAAATTCAAGCACCACAAAATGCTCTTTGCGGTACATAAAACACTATTCAACATAAAATTCTGAATCGTACTCTTTAAAGCTATAAACTCAACTCTTTCGACAAGGCAAACATCTAAATAGCAAGTCACCTTAAGTCTGAACTGGACGATCCTATAATTGGCAGCTAGCTGTATGTGCCCAGTGAGTAGTTACCGATGCACTCAAGTTTTCAACTCATTTACTTACCCGCATATGAAATAATTGCAATTTTATTTTTCTGTGCACATAAATTGATCCTTTATTTGTTTAAACTTAAGAGAAACTAAACAAAATTGTGTAAATTTAACTAAAAAAGATATTCACACGAAAGCAGTGTTTTCAAAGTAATTATTCGCTAACTAATAACGTTTTCTCTTGTATATTATTATTCAGTAGAGTCATCCGTCCAACATATGGTATTTATACTATAATGTTTTTAAGCCAAAAAAGGTAATAAAACCAGAAAATGTAAGAATGTGTGAGGGTCGATAACCAACCCCTTAGTATAAATGAGTTAATAAAAAAAGCAGATTTTTAAATTTATTTAACCTCTATTTTTCTGGGGTGGGCCAGACTGCACTCTGGGGAGGGCTTGGCCCCCCTGGCCCCCCCGCTAGTTACGCCAATGCCCATTCTGAGCTTTTATGAATTATTGATTACTTTGCAGTGCTCACAGAGGTGGGATTCAGGGCTAAAAACCATTACAGTATAATATGTATGCAAAACATCGTCTTCCTCCGACAAATAGTTTTTGAGCTATACTGCCAACAGACAGACAGACAGACAGACAGACAGACATACAGACGGAATTAAGAAACCTTCTTATTCGTCATCTAGGGACCTTGAAACGTAAAGATCTGAAGAAATTTCGGAAGGTGATTTTTTCATGATTACAATACTTCCTTCGTCTTACAGACGAGGGAAGTAAAAATACTACAAATAAATGATTTATTGTTTACCCTTATTTTATCTATCCGCAAGGAATTCGGCCTTATCTCCGTAGAGCATGAGACAAACTTGGTTCAGGGTGTACGTTCAGAAAATTAAGAAAACTTTGTATGACAAATAACTTTCAAATATTTTGGACAAATGCACAACTTCCATCTAACGTCCAGATAACATTTAAATTTGACTCAGCAACAAAATGATCTGTGATCGCAAGAAACAGCGTAAATTGAATTTTAAAACACCAAAATGGCAATGAAGCATCAAGTAAATATGATTAATACTGTGATGTAGCAGCTGCTACGCTCGTTTTATTTCTAGTGTGACGTAGAACCCATGCGCGATCGTCTTTTGTTCTGCATCCGGTAAAAACTGAAAAATTCCGCGTCATCCTGCATTTTCAAATGACTCTAACTAAATTTCTCAAAAACGGACGAATCTAGATAACTAGTGTTGCCACGAGACGAGACGAGACGAGATTTTACCCATTCTCGATCTCGATCTCGAAAATTCTCGAAAGATGATTCTCGATCTCGAACTCGAAAATTCTCGAACATCGATTCTCGATCTCGAATTCGCGAATCTCGATTCTCGAACTTTAAGTACCGAATTGAGGCAGTTGCGACTGCGTAACACCGTCAGCTCCGTGTATTAACGTTCTGGAATGCCCTTGATGATATAAAGTTCGGTGATTCCCCTATACTTAGGTACGAGTTCTTTAAATCTCTTAATAAGAATATCACTCTGCCCAAGAGAAGCAGCTTAAAAACGAAAACATGGAGAGGTTTGCTGCTTATAAGGGAGTACTTGCAACCGTACTTCAAGAAAATACTTCAAACTTCTCATTCACAGTGGATGGTTGGACTTCCATCGCAAATAAATCCTATTATGGGATAACTATACATTATATAGATGATTTGTGGAAACTACGGTCCATCGTTATTGACTTGAATCAAAAATACAAGGTATTACTCTGGATAATGCAGCTTCGAATACGATGTTCACACTTGAACTGTCTAAGATGTTGGCTGACAAAGATATTATTTTCAATGAGGATAATCATTTTCGTTGTTTTGCGCACATTATCAATTTGGGAGTCCAAGACATTATGAAATTATTGTTGGGACCCCATTTCTGAGTTGGAAAATGATGAAATCGACGATGAAGATCCTGAAGAGGAAAATTTAGCAGACGAAGAGAAGGAAGCCTCTCCTATCAGAAAATTAAGAAAACTATTTATTACAGTAAGACGATCAGAACAGTGGCAGAATAGATTAAAAAGCTGTTGCGAAGTTGTAAACGTCAAGTTTTTGTCGCCTAAAATAGATTGATCCACAAGATGGAATTCTACGTTTGATATGTTGAACACAGCTTTAAAGATGAAGGAAGCCTTAAATTTTTGTATCGCTTCTGAAAGACATTTATTAGATATTAGATTTATAACATTTCTTATATTTTCCAAGTTTGATCTTATAAATCCCCTTTGTAAAGATTTTGCAAAAAATTAAAATAAAGTAGGTACTACTTATAATTGTTCTACTTTGTTTTTATGCAAGATTTAAGAATACTATTGAAAAACTGTCCAGATCGAGAAATCGAGAATCTCGAGAAAAATTCGAGAAAAAATCGAGAATTTGGTTAAGCTCGTCTCGAATATTCGAGATGAAAAAATGTCAATCTCGATCTCGAAATTTCGAGACGAGACGAGACGAGATCGAGAATTATCTCGTCTCGACGGCATCACTATGGATAACTGGAACCTGGCGCTACACTTCGTAGACAGTCTCAACTTGACGAACCCCGCGAATTCTGGAGCTGCAGCAAAGGCTTCCTGTGGAATCCTACCTTAATCGGACACCTCTCGGACGCTGGATACACTCCCCAATGACGTCACCGGAATTATGCACCTGGAAATGGCTTGTTGGTTGGAATTCCTATACGTACAGGCTCCGAAAGGTCCTCTCTACACGTATCAGGCACTATCCTTGCTGGGCGATGCTGCTTATATATGGAAACGGGGCCCCGGAGTCACTCGCATTTGGACGAATCTTGCTGCTGGCTAAACTGCTGCACTTGGACCTCTTAACACTTGGGAAATTATACCCACAGCTGCCCTGCACACTGGTTAATAACTTTATACACAAATGGTATAAAAATGACTTTTTATTTATAATTTTTTGTGATAAATTGTGGAGCTCAATCTGACCCCGACAAAAATTTTACAGACTTGTTTAATTATCCTTAAAAAAAGATAGACTGGTCACTTAGCAACTAAATTTTCAATTTGTATTAAGGAAATTAGGATTGATAACATGTTTAACCGTATGGACTACAGTTTTGATGTCATGTTTTTGCCTAACTACGGAATTTTTCTTTTTCTTGGAATAAATGTTACTACACTTGCTCTGCTTTTAAATCACTTTTATTTATAATGCACTGATACACTTAGAGTTTATTTAACGTCTCACTAATTGTCTTTCGATCGGCTGCGTTCTATTTTTCATTGCTCTTTGCAATTATTATTTTGCTAGCACTGTTTCGTTTACATTCCAGCTAAATTTCCCTTTTCTAGCTTATACACTTTTAATACATAACGCTCATATTCTCTCTGTACTTAACAAATCAGTCTGTATCATTTTATTCGTATTATGTCTGACATTAATAAGCTCAATTCCGTCAGTTACAAATTAAATTGCATTGGCCCTTCCGCACATTAGTCATATCTGAAACTCTGGACGTAACCCTTCTGTAACCTGTTTTGTATCATGCTAACTTCTATTCCTCAAATTATTACCCAGTTACTGCTGCTCACATCAAGTGCACTTATTAATGTAAAGTACTGATTATCTTGCAATAGATGCAATATTTAATTTTGTGATCATGTTGACCTTATTCATTTAGTCAATTAGGCCATCAGAATTTCTATGGGCAGTGAACCATTACAATACAACATGATTTTCTTTTAAAACGGTGTATGTTAAGAAAACATGCTTTTACTTGTGTAAACATAATTTACTTCCCATTTTACTCTTTGAAAGCCTAATTAATTTTCTTTACAAAAGTAGTCGAATGCCGTATATCACTAATTGGTATAGTGAGCTGATATTAGGACCAAACAAAGTATTTCGCAGCCAGTGTAGTATATAAAAAATAAATAATAATGTTCACATCTGATTTGCTACTAATAACCGTTTCAATTTTATCTTAGAATTAAAAACTGGTGTTGACATTTGAATAGTAAATTTTTATCATGACAGTTACAGCACATACCTCTCTTTCCAGACATCTCTAGAAAGTTTTGCTACATTTATTTTGTTAGTGCACATATATCCTTGCTTTAGCCTGATTGACGACCGGTTCGGTTCAAATGTTCTCCTAACGTATCTGTCTTTGAATATTCTTTCAGCATGTCCACGCCAGAATGGTTAAGTTAAAAGAAAATCGGTATATAGATTTCTCCCTCATTCGTCGTCTACATATACGCCACTTTGCTCGACAAGCTCGTTACTTCGAAAAATAGTTTCCAAGACAGTAACACGTGCATGGCTACCATGCAATACGTTGAACTATGCTTGGGTATGTAAGCATTAGAACTGTTCTCTGGATATTTTTCACTTTGCCGGAGGAAACCCTTTTCAACGAACACAGCAAACAAGCAGCATTTAGCTTAAGCTATCCGTCGGTGTGCGGAGTTTCGGCTGATTATCAAAGGAATGGACAACACAAAGCTGCAGTGCGAGAGGCGCCGCTAATAAAAGGGCGAGCAAAACTTCCCTGAAACGAGAAGCTGTTATTAGTGCTAATAGGGTGCCGACTGCAAGTGACACGCTCATGGTAAACAAAGAAAAAGAAATCATTGTTTGGACGTTAATCAATACGCCCTTAAAGTCGGCCGGAGTCCGCCGCTTGTGAATATTTCAGAAATGCACCCTCGAATCAACTTGGAGTGACCATAATTCATTCTAACGTGAGATGTTTCGCTTAATCCAATACAGATAAAGCGAGCGGTGCAAAAAGACTTGTAAAACACCGGAGCGATTCGATTTAATGAAAGCATTATCAATCTTCCGCACTTAATTTTCCTTTTTGGTTTCGATGCGTCTTCCTCGGCGCGGCTGAAAAAATTGGGGATTAAAATATTTTAACTACCTTCTGGGTACTGCCTTCGTTTCGTCTTTTTCCAACCAAGCTCACGAGCGCCATCGCAATAAATCTGCATTTACGGAAGTTGAATGAGTGCTAATTAGTCAGTATCGAAGTTACTGGTTGCTTGGTTGTTCTATAGTATTTCTCGTTCGATGTATCGTTTAACTATGGATACGGTTAGGTTTGGTTAGTAGGTTAGTTTTAATTAATAATGACTTTTCAAGCAGCTTTAAAACTCAACTCAATCATTTACACCGCTAGTGAAGTAATAGAATATGTATTCGCACCCTTTTCAACGTTAACCCAATTCACTGGTGTGGTGTAGCAAAGGAAATGCAATTTAATATAGTAATTAATTGCTGATATGTTAATTACAGGCTTTACAGGTATCCCACAGCTTCAATCAGAAACTGCGATTACAAGGCGGCTATTGTTTGAATGTAATTATTATTATGTAACACGTGGACAGGGTTCATTATTATCCAGTGTTATACAGGGTTATTCACGTAAAATGACAAGCCTGACCAGGTAAAAATGCAACCCAAAATACGATTTATAAAGCTAACTGGATCCCTATTGCATTAGCACCTCGAATTTGACATAGCCTGTTTACATGTCATTGGTGGCACTGTACGTCTATTTCAAATTCGATGTTCGCAGGTTAGGTTTTGCGTCAGTTTTGACACAGACTGACGCAAAACCTAACCTGCGAACATCGAATTTGACACTATGTGGCCGCCATTAATATCGTTTGCACAGTTTCGTGGGGAATTGCCTTTCCTGCATTATGTTGATTGCAAAATTTCGTCTTTCAATCGACATTCGAGTTTAGGTCTTGGTGCTAACACCACACACACTCTAGTAATATTTGTCAGTCAGTTTGTTACGCATGTGATATTTGGTCAACTATTGCACATGTTCGTTTTATGGGTCTTTCTCACTTTAGGCGCTACTCTGCGGTATTTTTCCGATTCTGAACATTCAGAATATATTTGTCTTTGTTCGGCTCCATTTTCGAATTCGTTATTGTTTGAACTGTTTACTTACTTTATATAATTAGTAAAAAATGAGTCGAATAAAAAAAACGCCGTGCTGTGTACTGTTATGGGCCAAAAGTCACTTTTCGTATTAATTTAACGATTTGCCTTATCCTTGCCTAATTCAAGGCACTTTGCACATTTCGCTCTAACTATTTACCCTATATCGGACTAATCCTAGATCTAACTTACTTTAAATAGCCTAATTTCAGTTACCCATTTCCTCAAGTAAAGTCACTGCAGGTTAGGCCTCACGTTGTACGCGTGCTATGTTGGTTGCAGATGCGATTTTTCTGCAAATTTGGAATTCTGGGCCTAGGTGTCAATTATCATTAGCCATTTTGACTTGTCAGAAGATGGATGTGGTGAAAAGCATCTTTGGTTAATCGATGCACGAATATTTGTAATTCGGTTTTGTCACGCTCATCCTAGCATGAAAATGTATATTTTGGTGTGAAATTGGTCCGGGAGACGTCCCCGACGTTTTTGTTGTGATACATTTCAAGCACGGACTTTTGTCCGGAATTCATCTGACAAGCACATGTAATTACTTGGGCGATTCGGAGCAGAACACCTAACGGTATGCTATTTTGACAATTACTGGTTATATTTCTAAGGCGGAATGTTGTCCCTTTTAGCTCCCCTTTGGTACGGGCGGTGAACGCATTCAGATTAGGAAGCAGTCCTTTAGTATGAACTAACGCATCTCTGTTGGTGTGCTGCGAGCTTGGTAGCGCAGAACTTTTCGAGGCGTTTGGTTGATGGAGTTGGCCCCTCTTGGAGAGCACTTTCTCCAGGCAGTTGCTGCAGTCGGCTGGCTGTGAGTTTGGGAGATTTCCAATCCCTAAAACAGGCTAGCAGATTTACTGGCCAGAGATCTCTACGTTACCTGCAGTAAAGCCCGTTGGATCACCGGCTTCCTCGACATCGTGCAGCAGGCCTCCGATTTAGCACGTTCGTCACCTGGTGCATTCAAGGTCTGTCTTTGCAATTTCCTTAAGCGTTCTTGTGCAGTTTTGAGCTCGACCAACTTAACCTGTGTTATAGGCCTCATTTTAATGTGTGTTTAATTATTGTTCATTGTAGCGTTTGGGCTACGGCCAGATTTTGATAATTGATTAAATTTACTTACTTTAATGTTGTGATAGCTCACCTGCAGTTTGAAGTGAACCTATTTTGTTGTATAACATTTTAATATTTGTAACTTTGACATTTCAAGCCTCCATTAAAGTTCAGGCTGTGTCTAATGTAGATGCATAGGGACGATAAGGTTTTCCTTATGTAAATTTTGTGAAGCAATTCTTGCATACGCCTTATTTTTAGACTCGATCTCAGTGGAGAGATCTGTCAGTTCAGTTGAACTTGGCTTAGTGCGGCCCCATTTTGCAAGAAATTAGCGAAATCAGTCCAATCGTTGTTTAAGCAATTATGCCCCTTTAGGGCGAGATTTAATTAGCGTGTTTCGGGTAATTTTGCGCCCCTATAAACCAAGATCTTGGGTAATAATGGGATTTGTGTACATTTGATTACTAGTACAGTTATGTATTTTTGCAACTGAGGGTTTAGCGTTGATTTCAACTTGACAAACAAAACAAAACCTTAACTACCGCTTAAATTTGAGACGCGTTTGGTCATACATGCGAATTGCTACGAACTTCGACTACTGTATTTATTTAAACTGGTGAGTTCAATCTGTGATAAATTTTACTATCTTGGTATATGAAATCTGGTTTGTGATATCTGTTGTTGTTGTGATATATTAGCGAGCATTGTTAATATTTTATTAAATTATATATACTCGTTACTTATGCCTGCGAATTCGATTTGTGTGTCCTTGTCGCTATCTCTAATTTTCAGGATCGCTTAGTAGCACCTTCCGTAGTGTCTGGTTTGATGATTAGCAAAGTGCTGGGTTATCTGCTACTTGGCGCCCATAATTTACTCATCGTTTCAGCTTACGCTTTAAGTCTTTTGTTCGACCCACGACCAGCTCCGGCTGAGAATCCGGTAGCCTTTGCTACTCCTTATTTTATAGTCAGAGTTAGGTAACAGTACCTGGCTGCGATACTGTTGAAGGTCCGCTGCATTCAATTCCGACTCGGACAAATATTCGTAATATTTGGCTTCAACACAGCATGTCGAATAATTTAATTTAGGTAATTACGTTGTTTCTGAGACGCATTTTCGAAATTATGCAAAGATGCAACACGCAAACTGCTATGGCATTTCTAACGTATTGTCAATTTCCCAGGTATGTAATTCATATTTTGTCAAAAATTTTCTAACTGGTGGTCTAAACCAACTAGAATATTTGAATTTTCAATGGATGTTGTTTTATCATAAACGTTATGTACTGTAAATAAACGTTATGTACTGTAAATAAGATTTTTCATTCTAGTAATCGATAACATATTTCAGAATTGCATGAAAATACAACTCTGGAAAATTGCCTTTGTTACCTCACACAAGAAAACTTTGAGACTCCGGAAAAGGGTGAAAGGTGTGCTATTAAAAAATATCCATCTTAACTGCTGCAATAATTACGTATTTGAAGGAATAATAACCAAGTTTGAGGCATCTTTGCCATCAACTTCAAGCGCTACCAGTAAAGAGTTTAAAGTATTGTGGTATGATTTGCCATAGAGATGCTAGGCAGCAGCTAAACCGAAATTGGCATACGCTGGCCTACACTATAGGAGAAAATATCAAATAAACGAATATAACTTACAATATTAATTCTTAAATTTAGCTGAAGGTGAGATCGCATTGATGGGACCTGCTGCAAAGTTGACAAGAACAATCTCGACAGTACCTGGTGCACATCTGGAGATCGCTGAAGAACCAAGAACATCATGTACAGTGCCACCAAGCACGCAAAAACCCCGGGTAGGGGAGGCTGGCGCTAGCTCCGTTTGATAATTACACACCGCAGAAAAATTATAAACATTCGTAAACGCAGGAAATTTAAAATTTTTATTTCAAAAATCATCAGAGCTCTTTTACATATGACAGTGTTTAAGTTACTAAACCACTACTTATTAATAGTAATTTATTATACAAGACGATAAAGTTAAATTTTATCCACGAGTGAATCGTTTAACGTCGAGACGAAGTCGATACGTTAATGATTCAAGAGTGGATAGAAATAACTTTATCGTCGTGTATAATACAATATTTTTTTCTATAGCAAGAACTTTAATAATTTAAAAAGAAAATAATGACAGTCAACCACATTTCAAAATGTCAGTAGCTAGATTGGGTTGCTACGATAATACGAAGCTGTCATATTTAATTTAAACAAAAGTTAGAAAATTAAATTACTTTATCTATCCTTGATGTTAAAGTGCTACTTTATCTACCCTTGCTGTTAAAGTAAAACTTGACCTTTTGTTTTGAGTTGATAAAAGCACACTTTAACATGTGCTATAGAAAAAATAAATTTATTGTAACAAAGATAATAGTAAATAGAACAACCAAGAATACAATACATACTTTTATAATAATAAATTACTGAAAGATTATAGGTAGGTATAAATTAAATATATTATATTGCCTATTTATCATTATCCTAAGGCCAGATCCAGAGCCAGAGCAAAGAAAAGCTGAAGAGAGAAAGAATGCTGACCCAAATATAGTACGTACATATATTCTTCTTCTATATATGGGCTTGCTTGTAATCGATTCTCGTTTGCAATGGACCGATTACCAAAGTCCCGACTAAAGAGTCATTTAAATGTAACTTTTGTCAACACCTGGTTCATCAATTTCCTACTCCGTAATTAGGATGAATATATGTTTCGTCTAGAAACGGAACAGGTTTTTTTCGCACCTAAATCTTCGATTTCTTTTATTTGTCTTAAATACCTAGAACTCCAAGATACAATGTCACTCCTTTCCATGAGCAATTTTCGTTTGTCACATCTGTTATAATGAAAGCCTATTTCTTTTAGATGCTTTCTCAACGTTTCTCGACCGCCAGTATACTAGTATAGTTAACGTTCTCATTCATTCTGTTTACTAATATATTTAGACTAGCTACTTTATGCTCCACAGTGAACATTTCATGAGCTGTTCTTCGCAAGACTCCCAAATTAAAATCGTCAAGAACGATTTTCTTAGAGCCTTCCTTGAGTTTCTTCTTCTTCGCAGATATGAAAGAAGTAGTGCCTGGACGAAGTAAGAACTAAAGTATCATCTGCATTGTGTTGTTAATGACAATGCTGAGAAATAATATTGTAATTTTTAAGTATTAGGTACCTTATGTAAGATCATCATCATCATCATCACCATCATCATAGAACAGCATTATGTTGTCTACTCCAATTTTGGACATACGCCTCCTCAAGATTCTTCCACTTTGTTCGGTCGTGTCTTGTTAGTGGCCATTGTAGTCCTGCTCCTAATGCGGCATCGTCCTTCCAACGTGCTCTCGGTCTTCCTCTATCACGTTTGCTTGTTCTAGGTCTCCAGATGGTCGCTGTAACATACTCCTTCGAAACTTTCTTTATTAGAAAGGTTGATTTTCCAGTTGCTGCGGCTGCTATTTCTGTAGATTGCTCTACGAGAAATATCAACGTTCCAGAGGTCTTCTGTTCATCAAAAAAGTTTATGACATTTGCAATAATACTTCTTGTTTCTGAATGCACAAGCTTTCTTGCTTTATAGCTCATTGTAATTCTATGTAACAAGAAATATAGTATTACATAAATATATAACTGCAACTTAAAGTAGCATTTTAGAAAGCATTTAATACCTACGATTTGATGTTATATAACCAAGCCGCCCAAAATTAAACGAAGAATAGGTAAACAATAACAGAACTAACGAAGAAAAACAATGCTAACTAAAATTAACAAAGAACAACAAAACTAATGAACAACAGCACTAAAATAAACTGGAAATTAGACACTTCTATCTGGCCCAATAGCAGCAATCGCGAAGTGACTTTTAGATTTAGTTCACATATTTTCCGGGTATTTTGTGTGCTTGGTGGTACTGTATACATTTTACTTCTCTATTTTGTTTTGTATGTCAATGAATTTAACAAAAGAAAATAATTGGTGGCATAGAATATGAAGTCGTTCAAGCTGCCTGCAGGTATTAATTTTGAGGTCATTTTTTAGAGTCATCTTATGATCTACTTAAGAAAAGCTTTACAATTTACAACTGTTTGTTTTATGAAAAAACTTCAAATCCACTTTAAAAAGGGGTAGATTTGATAGTTTATTTTGTTGCTGTGTTTCCTCTTTTCCATTTTTACAAACTGTATTTATCTCACTTACGAATTACGAATCATGAGGAAAAACAATACGGACATATCTGCCAATACTGAACAGGGAAAATGTTAACTGGAGATGAGAGGGTGGCAATATGGCAGCAGGGCCGGATTAAAGTTAAATCTTTCAAGTTGTATTTCGTTCCATGAAGGAGCAGTTTCAATTTGCAATAATTATATTCCTTGAGCATTTCTATAAACCTTTTAGTATTTTGATGGCATAGCTACAATTACAATGAATATATAGGTTGTTTTTATGTTCTTGTCAATATTGTTTAAGGTTCACTAATTGTCAAGAGAATACTACTAATGAGAGGATGCTACGCAAAAACCTGCTGAAGCTGTAAATAGTAGCTGCTAAACTGAAGTCTAAGAAACTCTTCATGAGGAAACAAATGCAGTTACTTCCTAAGAGCAGAACTACCCTTACTTTACTGAAAGATGTACGCGAATCAACACTAAAATGTTTCTTGTCGCAACAACGTACACAGAAACATTAACCTAAAGGTAGAAGATTTACTTTAGATGACAAAGTCTTTGCTTAATCTTTGTATAAGATTAACTTAAATCAAATCAGAAAGTGAAAACAATTATACCGAAGTTTCAAAAATTCACAATTAATAATTTATAATTATAGTTTAAAATTATAACTCTTTCGATTCCACATAACACAACTTAACGAAAATAACCTATCTACCTACATTCACATGTATATATGCACGAGCTCTCGGATAAGTCACCATTCTCAATCAGCGCTGATATGGTATAGAGGAATATATATAAACATCTTAATAAAAAATATCTTCGTTAAATCTCCACAGTTATGGCTTGGAAGAATATACAGGTTGATGTAAATTAAGGGCCACTTGAATTTGTTCATTGTTATGAGAGATAGAAAAAACTTTTATATAGACAAATGTGACAAATATCTCAAGGGTACGAACAGAAATATTCAACTTCCGGGTAAACCGGAAGTTTAATTATTTTTGGTTTTTCTTATGGAAGACTATATTTTTTAAAATAATTTGATAATTTACAATATTACCTTTAAACCAACTATAGTATTAAAGTTAATAATTAACGAAATATTAATATTAAAAGTATTCTATATACACAGAGACAGTATAACTAATTAAAGTAAAACTGTTCGCATACGGCCATAAAAATAATGTCAATCATATAAACAAATGCTTAATATCTGTCAAAATACGACTGCGTAAAATGTGTGTCATATAAAATGATATAGCTTTTCTATATAAAAGCTTTTGCTCTCATAACAATGGGGAAATTCAACTGGTCCTTAATTTACAATCAATCTATATATAGGGATTTAAAAAAACTACCGTCCTAGGTGTATCAGCAATGGTGAGACTTAGAGGATACAGTGTGTTCCCGGATGTACTTTGCGACAGGTACAATGAATCAAAACATTTTAAGTACGGCTTTTGTCTTTTGCAATTTAAGCCTGCTTGGTATAAAATGAATTTTATAATGAAGAATTTCAATTAACGCAACTAACAAATGATTGCAATAGTCCCTCTTTTAAACTAGGACATAATTTCACCCTTCTTCTAAATTTTTGGTAACCTTCAATTTTTTAAATTTAAGATGGAAGGCTAAATTTCACTTTTTTACTTCCTTTTACGATAAAGGAAGTATTGGATTCACCCCAAAATTTCGAAATTGAGTTTTCAACAGATCTTCACGTTTTAGAGTCCCCTGATCCCAAAAAACATATTTTTGTTCATTGGTCTGTCTGTCTTTGTGTCTGTCTGTCTGTGTGTTTGTCTGTCTGTGTGTCTGTCTGTCTATGTGTCTGTCTGTTTGTCTGTCTGTCTGTTTGTCTGTCTGTCTGTGAACAGAATATCTCAAAAACGAAAAGAGGTATGGCTTTGAAACGTCATATATAAGTTTTGTGTACTATGTAGATGAGAAAGCAAGCTTTTGAAGAAAATCGCATAACCGAAAGTAGGTGTTTACTCTCGTGATTTTTTAGTTTTGTTTCGATTTTTTCAAAAACGGCTCTAACGATTTTTTTCAAACTTTACATTTTTGTTACATTTTTAATGTGTATTGATGTGAGATAGATGACTTTCCAGTTGAATACTTCTCAAGTGGGTTTCTTTTGTTTTCTTTCTATTTTTTTATTAATTCCTATTTTAAATAGAACACTCGGTATATTATTACATTTTTAAATTCAGCTTAAAATTTTAGAAAAAATTTGTCTCTTCAACTAACGCTCTATTTTGTACTGTTTTTGTAGAATTCGTAATTTTGATAATTTTTCACAAATACTTAAAAATTAAAAATGAAATTTTTAACTAATTACAAGATCACTGTAAAAGGAAGTTGTGTGATTGTATCACACCAGATTTTTATGAAAACTCGTAGTGTCCCTATAATTTTTTATTTAGAATATTTTTCTTTAGTAAAATTTTCGTGCAAAGTTAACAGAAAACCCACTTTACCAACAAGGATTTATATTTTCCTTAAATTAACTCTGCCAACTGGATCCCATCTGAACTGTAATTAGGTGAAAATGTTGTACCACGCAGGCCAAGATTGGAAAAGACGAAAGTCTAACTTTTTTAATTCATTACGCCTATCGCAATGTCAATCTAGGGACACACTATATTGCAATGGCTTGATCTGTGTTGTAATATTATAATGAAGATGATAAAATAAATAGCAATTACCACTACCTGCAAATATTCTTTTATTTAGGTCAAATTTCGACTGACTAAAAATACTTACTGGGTTCGTTAATTATTTATAAAGTAAAAGTACTGTGCCCTTTATTATACTTCATCCATCTGCAATTAAAACTTCCAGAGGCTAGCTCGGTAGGCAAGATAACTCATATCTCAAAGCTGGGTTTCCTGATACGTTAATATTAAACTCGTGTGATACGCCAGTGGAATATAAATTTAACTCGAGCCCGCAGACGCTATTTCTGTCAAACTCCTAGCACAAATCGGTTTATTTTGGTTAGTGTTTCACTTTTGTGATTTAAACTAATAAAAGGTGCTTTATGAGCGATTTATCAGATAAATTTTGAATTATCGCGCTCTTAGCGTCACTGATTCTCATTTGTTTGCAGGCAAAAACCTCCACTTCTCGTTGTTACAACATTAAATTGTTTTTTTGGAGCGCCGCTATGCGATCAACATCACCTCAAACTTGATTATGGCAATTACTGGATATTTGATTCTAGATGGATGCTAAACTCTGCCTAGGTCTCGTTCATGAAGGTTTGCTCTAGTAGTCATGCGAATTTCCGGTTGCTAACACCGTTATTTTGGTTGAAAAACTAACCTGACTTCTTTGCAGGGCTGCGGTAGCTCATTCGGACTACAGCTCCTGGTGATATCTGTCGGATGCGGAGTCCTGCGGTGTTTCTGGCGTTGTGGGGGCCTCCTATACGCTGTGCTGGTATGCTGTTGCTAAAATCTTGGGTTCAGGAACTCAAAATGTGCCCTTACTGATGTTCGGGAACTGCGTTGGCTTCCCCGATGTCCTCGGGATGTGGTCACGATAAAAAATTATTTTTGGTGAGGAAAAATGTTCCCCACATTCTCACAGGTGCACTGACAAATTCTTGACACACTGGTATACTTTTTATCGATAAAATTAATGATTTACTAGGTAGAATACGTAAATTTCAGAGAGCACAAAACTGGTTGTCATTCAATAATGTTTATTCAATTGTCTCCAGATACCGGTCGTTAATAACAATTGCCTATCTAAGTTATACAAAACGGAAATTGACTAAATATAATACAATAACTTCTTACTCTAATATTTCTTATAACTAAAATGTTTTTCAAAAATACTATTTCTAAATTATTGTCCTTTCAATTCGGTTTTAAATTGTCTCATGGCGCCACTACACTTTGCTTTATGTAAATTGTCCTTATCACTCACGTAATTACACTGACTTGTTTGTTCAATCACCAATTTTGTTTCACATCCTGCTGTGTCCATTTCTTGTGATTTTCTTAACTGTTCGCTTTTCACCAAATTTTCGAATATTGCTGTCCCATAATTATAATTGCCCTGTTCTGTTTGGTTTATGCTCGTTGCAACGTATTATCACAATTCTGCTTCTATTACCTTTATTTAAAATGCTTATAAACATATCCCATTTAATTATTCTGACATCTACGCTTCAGTTAACACGCACCTATTATAAACCTCTCTGTGACAGTTCTATTTATTTTGATTCGGCTTTAATTTTGACCAAACCTCTTATTTTTGGCTGATTTAGGATTATCGACTCCAATCTATGAAAAACGAGATCTGCCCTTTGCCTTTTCTATTTAATTCAATTCATTACTACCAGCATTTCTTTGCAAATGTAATTACGGATTAAAATTTACGTTTAATCTTGCAGTTGCATGAACTACCCCAACTCTGTGCTATCTGACTTGCTTTACTTATTTGTTGTGCTGCAAGCAGGGTTGAGTAGCGGGCTCAATACCATCTCAATATATGCGGATTTCGGGAAAAACTACCGTCCTTGCTGGGTTTTGGACAGAGAGAAGGTTTCTGCTGGTTGAGGCTGGACTCATAAGTTCTAGTCTAGGCATCTTTTCTAAGGATAAAGCGCGGTTCCGAGACTTTTCCGACTGACACTCTAAAGCCTTCTCTGGCCGGACCTCGCGGAGGTGCTTCTCCTGGATAAAGCGAAACTCGAACTTGTTTTCTCTGTTCGGATATACGTTTTTTATACAGTGTCAGGTCTCCCCCTGCTGAGACAAATTTCTGGCGGAACAGAAGTAAAGATGCGTCGTGAACGCAAGGTGAATGGGTTTGCGCATCGCTTAGTGCCCACCTGAACCATGGAACGAACAAGATGGCAACTTGCAAATACCAAATAGTTAATTTGAATGAAAACTGTACACAGAAGCAAACGTCACGCCATCAACAAGCAATTGGGAAATTGCTTCAGTTTATCTGTCTTAGCAGCTCAAAAATTATAGCGCATTAGAAACCATAATTAGTTTAAAGACCATAAGAAGATCAATATATCTTCCTCAGATCAATTGCACCTTGTTCTGCTTCTCGAAACTACTGAGTTTTTAGATTCTCTTCAATAGCAAACTGAAGGTCGCACTTCTGAAGCTCAAAAGGGATTTCAAAACCGCTTCATTGTCATAGATAGAGGCAAATTTATTTCTATGAACCTTTTATTGTCTAATAGAACCATTGCTTTGGAGCATTCACATTTTCATCGAGCAGAAGACATAATTCTGCTTTAACGTCGCTGGCCAGCACTCTGACCTATTGATGTTGAGCAGCATGCCATAGGTATGGAGCCTTGGAGCTGTTGGCACACCTACTTCGCTAAAATTATGTCTGAATATCGGCTGTCACTTCATCCATGCTGACCTTAAGTGTACGCGGACGATGATGTAGAAAGCAGCGAGGTTTGAATTGGTATATTACTACGCTTGCCACATTGTGGTAAGGTAGCTGAATCCACTGGCTATAGAGCTTATGCAAACCGTGTTAAATGCCTTTTTTATGTCCCGAGATGCCTGTCAAGACATTTTTAAAATGTATGAACGTACGGCGATTAGCCTATTTTTCTAAATTACGGCTCCCCTTATATATGCGTTTTTTATATTATTCCGCTTGTTAAGTTAAGCATCTCGGATTTTATGCAAGCCTGGACATTATAGCGTTACGCAGCTGAGTTATCGCTTCAATCTGTCTCCCCGCACACGTGTTAATTTATCGCCTCACGGCAGTTGTGAACTTGCTGTCAGGCGTGTTTTCTGGCATGAATCTAAAACGCAAGGCCTTGGGTGTTAGAGAGAAAGCTACAGCTCTTCTACCCCACTATGTTATCGATATGTTGTCTGACTGCATTTTCGAGGCTGCCTGGGTGGTTTTAAAAAAGCAGTTGGCATCCAGCAACAGAAGGATTGAGTTGAGTTTCTGAGGTGCGCCGCGAGCGGCGTCGTCCCTTCCGGGTGGCGTCCGCTAGGCGCTTGCTAAATGTTTTTCCCGTTATTAATATTTAGAGTGTGTTCCCGGACTTGAAGCAAACCGGTAGCAGCAGTGTGTATGGCTGAGGTTTTGTGTTGTGTTTTTTCCCGTTGAATTGCCAGGCGCTTCTCTTTTTCATGTGTATGTGGCATTAAATTGAGAACGTTTACCCCTGGTCAAATTTTACGTGCGAGCCTTGTCGATTATTCTGGTCGCATCGTGGCTTCTGGTTAGGAAACTGCGGGACTTCATCACTAACGCCTGCGCTTTGAGCTCCTTGGAGCCTCTCGCCCCGTTCCGTAGTCTTGGGACACTCACCGAACTCCAAGCTGGGCTCACTTTGACCGCCACAGGTAAAGTTAAGTTAAGGTATTGTACTAGACGTAAGCATTCCGCGCTAATCTAAAGTGTGCGTGTACAGCGCCATATGCAAGCGCATCATATTTGTGTACTAACTAACGTTTGTTTCAACACCTCTTTTTCGGTATGCAGTGCGAATAGATTATCATTGTACAGTTCCATATGCAAGCGCATCCCATTTGCATATTAACTAATGTCCGTTTATTATATTTGTGGATTAACTAATGTTTATTTCAACACCTCTTTTTCGTTATGCAGTAGGAATAGATTCTCATTATACAGTGCCTTATGCAAGCGCATCACATTTGCGTACTAACTAATGTCTGTTTATCATATTTGTGTACTAACTAATGTTTGTTTCAACAACCCTTTTTTCGTTACGCAATGCGAACGAATGTTTGGTTACCTTATTTGTGTACCGTATGTGTCTGAAGAACAATAGACCTCTTTGTTAAACGCTTCCGCTGTATTTTCTTTGTGTTGCATGCTAAGTTTTAGTTTAAGCAATCTGTAGTGTTTTCACCCGATTGGCGACTGGTGTATGATAGATCCTGGACGAATTTGTGAGAGTCGAGGTTTGTTCGAACGCTCCAGCTGCCGGTTCCGGGGAGTCCCAAGGCCACACTCATATCCTACCCCGCTTGGCTTTCTGGTTTCTGTCAAACATGGGTTCAAATTCCGAAGTTCGTGGTGCCCTATTATTTTGTAACACCCTGTATATGTCGTCACGCTTGTCCCTACGGCGCGCCGTTCGTAGAACCACGCCCATCTCCCTGAGCGTATTCAGCCGTGGTTATTAGGCTGTTCTCGAGAATTCTACGGCAAGTGATGACGTTTTCCGAACGTGACAAGTTTGGTGGCACTCTCGTACCTCGAAGTGTCGTAAAATCAGTTTTATACCGTAACATGCCTTGTGGAGGGGTTTGTTCTTTACCCGATGCTTCTCCAGGAACAGTCGGAAGGTATGGATGGCATCTGTAATTCCGTAGTCTTTGACAAAGCCACACTGATTCGGGGAGTGGTGATCTTGCATAGCCTAGCATTTAATACGCGTTCCAATGTCGATGGTTGAAGCATTCCACGGCGTCGCACTGGCTCTTCCAAATGTGTACTATTGTGCTGGTTATCCAAGTTGATGGAACTACATCTTCGTCAATCAGGCGGTTAAAGAAAACGGTGAAAATTTTCCACCACCACCACTTTGTGAATCTGGCTAACGACATTCTCCCAAATGGCCGCTGAATCTCCATATTGACGGATCCAAGAGGGTTTATCAACTGTGTTAAACTCACAGTGTGGTTGTCCAAACTCGCCGATTTTGGCTGATGTCTAACTGGGAATGCATGATGAGAAAGCGATGTTAGGAACCGATGCTGTTCGAAGGGATCACCTCGCAATCGATCTGGGTCGGCCGTCGGCAGCTGCTGTAAGCGTTAAAGTGTGCCTTCTTCTTATAGCAGATGATGGCCACATAGTCGCTGCGAGAGTTGTATCATAGAACAGCTTATCTATCTCTCTGCAATCCGACGTCTCCAATGAAGTCTCATCCAAGTACCAGGTGTTCGTCTGGCCTGATTGATCCTATGTGACCCTCCAGCCTCTTCCAGAATACATACTTAATATCATTGCGCCTGAGTCGATCTTGATGGACATGAGCCGGCTGGGAACTCAACAGGCTCCAATTACACTTTCCCGATACTTGATACAGATTATCACGCCGCCGCCGCGCCGGCGCAGTTCTGGGTTGACCGCTCACCATTATAAAAAAGATTAAACCCAAATTTCCATATTGCCAGCAATGTATTTAGTAGTCACACTAGCTCTTAGGCGTCACTCGCATTTTCTTTACTAAAAGGTTGGATCTCTACTGTAGCATGGCTACAACCTATTCGCGAACTAATCAAGATAAACGCCTAGAAAGATGAGAGCAGAGACCCTTTCTTTTCGAATAAAGTGAATTAATGTATTGTTAATAATAATGTTAATATTGAGATGCCTCAAATGAGACAACATACAGCCCAACACGCATTTAAGGTCAAAAATAAAGCACAAAATGGAATATCATGCTTCAAAACACAGAACAGGAGTAATAAATTAAGTGTTAAACTTGAGCGAGACTTTTTAAAAGGCTTAAATTATCCGAAGTCATGCAAGAATTAAAGAACAGCAAAGTTCTGGATTAATAGTACTTTGCTGTACTAATCCCGACAGAACTTTAGGGAGCCAATAACTCTTAACCATTCAAATTAATTCACCTGAAACGGTGAGCGCAGTAAAAATTAGCAAAAGCGGATTTAGCCTGAATACGTTAGCGAATTTATTAAAATGGCTCCGAATAATCGCATAAAGTAACGGAACTGAATAATTGGAGTTTATTACTCAGGTTGTTTTGCTGCTTCCGAATTCGTTTGGCCTAACAGCGGCCGTATCAGATGATGAAATTAACACCAAGTACATTACTCAAGGTTGGATGCTCTAGGTTGATGTGTTTGCTCTACTTTTTAGACGAAAACAATATATTTAATGTTGTCATAATTTACGGATCTGCATGAAAATGGGCACTTCACACCATGTTCGTTTAAATATTGAGCTTCAAATATGCCTTGCTTCTGTACAAGCACGTGAAAGTGGTGCAGAAATACAAAACAAAATCTCTCATGTTGATTGCTGCTTCCCACCAGACTCCAGTAGATACTTTAAACTAGTGATGGGCATAACCGGACAATTTTCATAACCGAATTATTTGCATTCGAATCATATTAATAACCGATTGATGATTTGAATCATAATTTGAATCAATTTTGGCTCTCGATTTGTTTCGATTAAGTCAGCCGGTTTGCCGGTTGGCGGTTCACCGTCATCTGCATCGCCATCGTAACTTGCAGATAGCAGAGGAACTCAGTTAATCGTTAATTATAATAATTGTATAAATGATTTTTATTTGATTTCTAAGGAGTTTAAACCATTGAGAATAGCTATATCAATACTAATCATAAAGAAATTATAAATATGCGAATACAAAGTATCTATTGAATCTATTTTTAGTTCCTAAAATTCTCTAGTAGTCCGCGGAAAGCTTCCGCGGTTTTAAGGACACACACTTAAAATTTTCAACATAGAAATCCACTTCTTGTCCCGATTGCTCCGTTATTAAAAATTAAATATAAATCTTTTACGATATTGGAAAATCCTATTTCGCTTTCTGTTTATCCCTATTTGGCATAATCAACCGCGTTACGAAGCAAAAATTTAGACCGATATAAACACAGCTCGGCAAATCTCAGACTCAACAGAACGTTATCTGTAATAGGAACGGCCCCCATAAATTTAACTCGTCAACTGGAAGTATCAAATGTCTTAATAACATCAACAAGCAGCGGCGTCAGTTGGGTCAATCAAGTACATACGTAGAAAAGGTTATGAGTTATGATTATGCATGCCGTATTATTTACAGAATTTTGATCACTCGCAGGTCGCTGCGACGCGGCACGAAGTACGTATCAGGTTGAGGTTATTTTTGATTCGATTACTTGGAACGAAAACCGAGTTACACAGGTTATTTCAATAACCGGATAACCGGTTATTTTTGATTCGAATTAGCCCATCACTACTTTAAACAGCGTCTAAGCTTGCCCATCTGCGTTTCGAGAATTTACTTTTTGGCAAGTGTATGTATAAAATATGTTCCTTGTTTTGCACAAATGCGACTGCTTGAGAGTGATGATCTGATGCATATTTATGGGCTAAGTGCATACTAAATGAGCATAAAATTTGATTTAGACAGGTGTGCTCACAAAGCCCATCAATATGTATTATTACAACGCCGACGTTGAGTGTTCCATGATGTATATGCATGCAGAAATGCACACTTAGCATAAATAACGCCTCCGATCTATTCACAAACAGATACGGATTACGCAGGACACGCATGCATAAGGAATTAATTCAGTAACGTACAGAATACAATCCTGGTCTTGCCGCAAATGCGAAATTATGCTGCGCTAATTGAAATAAATTCATTTCGTCTTATAGAAATGTCTATTATAGAACTTAGCACACGCACAAGCAATTTCACGTAGTAGCACTTCAGTTCTTTTAAACAATATTCTATCTACGACAGTGTGTAAAATTGACTTTTAGTTGGCAGTTTAAAGTTTGTAAAACAACTGTTTAATGACATGTTTTCATTAGTTTACGTCGTCAGTAGCAACGTGTTTTAAAATTTTTAACCACGCAAAATTACGACCGATTTCTAGTAATCCTAATTTAATTTTTTTTATATATTTACCTTTTTTCTAGATTCTATGGTAGATAAAATATTGTACGATACACATGCGTAAAGCATCTTTAATCACTAGCGGGGCTTAAAACTCTTTGCTCACTCTCGTTTTAACTCTGCCCCACTCGCGACTAAAGACTAGCTTTATGCGCTTGCATAGTAAATAAGTATTAAAGCCAATGACATTTTTTTCTGCTCCCCTTATAGAAAATCAGCTTTTGTGCAGTAGTTTTAGCGGCGGGAGCCAATCTCTTTTATCTCCGGCATTTGTTTTTATGTCACTATCATATATATAATACACATATATTGCTAGTAGGGCCTGGAAACGTCAGAAAACATTACGGCGCCGACATAGTCTCACTTAGAGTATAACGCGTCTCGTGCGCATGCGTGAGAATTCGAACTCCGCCTTTAAAAGCGAATTTTAAACTTGCCCACTTCCCCATTGGCCGGACGACGCCGCCGCGCTTGCACACAGCTCACCATTATACATTGAAGAGTTGGTTGTCTGTCTCACTTCCTTGGCCAGTTTCCCACTCATAGCCGCTAGCAATATAGTAAGTATTAGATATATGGTCACTATGGATACTACACCAAAACTTTCCAACGTTATGCTGATTTGGAAATTGGACAAAATGTCAGTACGGAAATCTAGTCACTATAATGATTTCCTAAAAGCGCTAAATAACATGCGTTTGAACAAGAAATCATATACAGTGTCTTTTTACATCAATAATTTGTGCTTGTCTAAAATCCTATTTAGCCTTTATCATATATACCGAGTGATTTTTACTTGTTTGGAAAATGGAGTTTTTCGAAATTGTCAAAACTGAAAAAGTGTTATTTTTCGGAAATTAAGTAATATTTCAACGAGATTTTTTTAGAGTGTGTTATTTTTTGCTAACTAAACAATTTCAATGTAAAAAACCAATAATTTTTTTTAACTTTAACTAAAAATTAATTTTTCAATTTTTTAAATATTTTTCAAAATTTCACATACAAAGACTTAATATTAAAGTTCAATTTTTTTATGTGAACACTTTTAAGAATTATTATTGGTGAATATAATATAAAATGTTAATTACTTCTTCAAAATTTTTGTTATTTACCGAAAAGTAGTATGTTTGCATAATTTTTATGTTTTCTATGCAAGGCGCTTTTTTAGGAGAAATATTTTTCAATTCCAATTAATATCAATTTAAATGGCTTCAAGAAACTCTAATCTAGCCCTGTTAATGAATTACTGTTACAAAAATCCTGTAAATGTTCCTTTACAGTTGTCTAAATAAGGAATTTTTTTATCCAATTACATGTTCTAAACAATTTTCTCATTTAGACAACTGTAAAAGAACATTTACAGGATTTTAGTAACAGTAATTCATTAACAGGGCTAGATTAGGAGTTTCTTGAAGCCATGTAAATCGATATTAATTAGAATTGAAACATATTTCCCTTAAAAAGCGCCTTGCATAGAAAACGTAAAAATTATGCAAACATACTACTTCGCGGTAAATAATAAAAAATCTAAAGAAGTAATTAACATTTTATATTATATTCACCAATTATAATTATTTAAAGTGTTCACATAAAGAAAATTGAACTTTAATATTAAGTCTTTGTATGAGAAATTTTGAAAAATATTTAAAAAATTGAAAAATTCATTTTTAGCTAAAGTTTTCTGGCCTTGCGGTTGTTTAGTTAGCTAAAAATAACACACTCTAAAAAAACCTCATTGAAATATTGCCTAATTTCTGAAAAATAGCACTTTTTGGATTTTCACAATTTCGAAAAACTCCATTTTCTAAATAAGTAAAAATCACTCGGTATATATGATAGGAGCAAAATAAGCTTTTAGACAAGCACAAATTATTGACGTAAAAAGTTTATTTGAAAAATCAAAAATAAAAAATGTTCCCATATTATGCCGACTTTTTGGCGGCCACTGTATATTGCTATGAATACATTTTAAGACTTTATCTTCATCAGTGTTGTTATAGACTCTTAACCAAATTAATTTTAGTATCGTTAAGAGCTTCATTACCGCACTGAGTGCGGTAATAGATATTATGGATAGATATTACCACACTCAGTGCGGTAATGAACATTACCGCTCTCTCTTTGTATAAAGAAATACATTGAACCAAAATTTATTGATGAAGATAAAATATTGAACAATACACGTTTGCTTATGGCACTTAACGAGACTCGTTTGATTGCCGCAAAACTCTGTTCACCGCCTCGTTTTTAGCAATCAAACTCGTGTCGTTAAGAAGATGCTCATAATCAAACTTATCGTTATTATCTATTATGATTATAATAGCAATTAATAATATTTTAAGCATATCAAATAATATTTTATAAAATATTCCAAAAATATGCTAGTTTAATTTCTGTAAATAGTATAAAATATCATTGGCCTTTATAATAATTTGTAAAAACTGTAATAAAAATAGTGTTAACCCTGATGTAACCAGAGATATAACCAGCTTGGAAATAATGTAAAACAATGTGAAATCGAAGATAAACAATTGGGGAAAGGAAGCCAAGCTGTAAAGTGGTGTTAATTTTGGTTTCCCCAATAAATAATTAGTAATACGTGAATAAATACCCTTTTTCCAATTCAGTGTGTTTAAAAATCAATTCTATATCCTTTGGGTGTGCTGTAGTAGGTTGCATTGATTCGTAGCACCTCTTCAGAAGTCCCACTTTTACAAACCAAATTTTTCGGACTGATCGTAGACAAAAGCAGGTATTGCTTCGATTACAAATAAAACATATTTTGTTGCATTAATTCAGTTAACCGGTTTGCATATCTTTTCCATATAAAGGGAGATGACTATACAATATACAAGCGTCGTTCCACTATTTTTTGAGCAGTTATTGTAAATAAATCCTTACCCAAATTTTACAGATTTAACTTCCAAGTAAATAATTTCGGCAAGGATTATAATCGTTGTATTTATTTCTTCGACCTGAACCGCCAACCACAGTTTCTGAATTTCTACTGAAACTTTTAATCGGATCACTAAAATGAAGACGAATTCAACATCAATCTTAGCATCGATCTTCGAAAAAAGTATGGGTATTAGTGTAATATGTGTGGTAAATCTACGTTTTGGTAATTTTGCATTGAATTTACGAAACAAAACGTACGCTCCATTTCTTAGCAGGAATTGTCTTATAATTGCATTTATAAATTAGAACCATTACATAGCCACACTAGATGAAAATAATTTTTTATCATACTATACTTGTTACTATAGCGGAAATGCAGAATTTGTTACGGTATCTCAAGCCATGGACAATAGGAAGCGTTCAGCAGTTCGCTCACCAGATGTACAGGGTGAGCGAAACTCGATGTCTCAGCTTTATTATAAGAAAAGGAAAAACGATAGAAAAAATCTGAAAAAAGTTTCTTAAATGGGTTTGAGTAAGGTCCATTTTAAGCCATAGTTGCATATTTTTCGATATCTGGAAATTGAAGTAATGACGTCATCAAATTTGTTTTTCCCAGAAACATATTTATATTTTGGCATATTTAAAAAGAGCTAATTTTTCTGAACACATTTTGTGAAGAAAAAAGTTTGCTATCTTCTTCCGTTCGAAAATTATAAGCAAATTTGTATCAAAAAGTATCAAAAATTCGCAATTGTCACGATTTAAACAAGTAGCCTTTGGAAACAAATAGCAAAGTCGCATCTGTCAATAATTAAACTAATGGTTGACAAATATTGTTTTGTTGTCATTTGACTTTGAAAAATGTTCACGCACAACGAAAAAGTCGACATGTTATTAGTTTATGGGGAATCGCAATAGAACTCTAGAAGAGCAGTTTAGTTATACGCCCAGAGATACCCCGAACGTGTTATTCCAATTCACAGATGCGACGTTGCTATTTGTTTCCAAAGGCTACTTGTTTAAATCGTGACAATTGGGAATTTTTGATAATACTTTTTTTTACAAATTTGCTTATAATTTTCGAACGGAAGAAGATAGCAATTTTTTTCACAAAATGTGTTCAGAAAAATTAGCTTTTTTAATATGCCAAAATATAGGTATGTTTCTGGGAAAAACAAATTCGATGACGTCATTACTTCTGTTTCCAAATATGGAAAAATATGAAAATTTGGCTTAAAATGGACCTTACTCAATCTCATTTAAAAACCTCTTTTCAGATTTAGTCTATCGTTTTTGCTTTTTTTATAATAGAGCTGAGACATCGAGTTTCGCTCACCCTGTACGATACACTTAGAACAATCGAGAAGAATGCGCCATTGCCAGGTCACCGAGAGATGATCATAAGCGATGAAAAATACCTGGACGGGCTGCAAGAGGAAGCCGGCTGGTGGCGTTTCAAGTAGCCAACTCAAAGGAAGAAATTCGCAGACGGGCGATATCTTATCTCATATAATATTCATCTTTGGGGGATCCCACGGTAAGAGAATGATAAAGGACGGTAACCCCAAATATTTATTTATGTACATCCTAACCGAATAAATTCCAAATAAATCGAGTGATAATATTATGACACAGTCACGAATCACAGCAGCATTACCACCTGCGGCAATCTTTACCCAGACACAATCAAATACCTCCTGCTGAATATTGATAAATCACCAACCTACTTCCGCGGCAGATTGGGGATTCAAGAGCCACACATGCGAGCTTGAATATTAAATCCCGACTGTCAGTCGAAAAACAAAATTTGCAGCTCGCCAGCTTCATTAGTCCCCTCTAGCGAGGTGTAACGGCAGAAAAGGTAATTTTCCACAAAACTATGCAGACGTTATGTGCAAGAAATGCAGTCTTCCCGATCGGGCGCGGATTGTACCGGCAGAGACAAATTTTTAACAAACGTGCAGACCTTGGCTGTCTAAGCAAGCGTCTCCCTGCAATAAGCTAATATTACAACCCTGATTTCGTGAAAACGAACAGCAAGGGCAGCGTTGACCAAAAATAGTTAAAACTAAATGGGCTACGACTAGTGGCGCGAAGAAATTAAAATTAACTTAACACAATATTAAGATATTTTGACAAATAATCACATCAAGAATATAGAATTTTCATATTAAGGTCGTACTGAGCAATCTATGTACAGCAACTGAAAAAAAAATACCTGAAAAAAAGAGATGTACTCTTCTTAATATTTATTGAAAAATTAATAGTAGGTACGGTTGTCGCCAAAAACTCGGGTACACGTATTTTACTCTAATGTAAACTCAACTTTTAGAATAATATCTTAGTAGCCTGTGCATTTAAATTAGCTGTCACATTTTCGCTGTCAACAAACGTCATTTGATGAATTCGAAAAAGAAGAAAATGTCGATAAGATAGAGAAAGAAATGCCAATAAGAGCAATTGAAACTCAGTTTGAAGTAAGCAAAAATACAACTTATCTCCTGTATGTAGATATCAGAGATTTACTAATTTCATTGCAAGATGTAATTGTAAACTGTGGCGACATTTCTACATATTAATTTTTGTTGTTATAAATTGAATTAATTATATTCTAATCCTATCGTTTTTGATATATGATTTGCATAACATAGTGATAAAATTACAGGTAACTGTAATTGAGGAGCATGTAAACACTTTATACTACATCAAACATATATACATACATAATCCGGTCCTCTTCTACCTTTCGGTGTCGAGGGTGCTGTTTTTAGGGTTGATCTTCACAAAATTGTTTCCATAGCTTCCTGTCCATGGCCATCTCTTTTGCTCTCGCCCAAGTTACTCCTCTTCTTTCAAATATATTCCTTATTTCCTTGTTCCACGTATTTCTGGGTCTTCCTCTGCTTATTTTGTTGTCCGTACCATTCCCATATTTTCTTTGCAGTTCTATCGTCCTTCATCCTTACAAGGTGTCCAAACCAGCGTAATTGTGTTTTCTCTATATAGGTAAACAGTGATCTTACTTTTAAGGTTTTTTTTAATGTTTTCGTTTTTTATTCTCTCCTTTTATTTTTCTTAGGATTCGCATCTCACATGCTTGCAATTTAAATCGTTGTTTAGCTGTTAATACCCAAGACTCACACCCGTACGTTAAGGTTGGTATAAAAACTGATTTACATAGTTTGATCTTTGTATGCTTTGACACTTCTCTCTTACTAAGGAAG